>VTPC01001359.1:0-67217 GCA_011009095.1 Ignelater luminosus
GGGGGGTAAAATAAAGTTGCTGTACTTGCTTAGTTGACAGACTTACTATTTACTACTTGCTCGAGATAAAAGAAGGCGATAGCTTATGTTAAAAGGAACCGCTATTTCGCCGAAACCTTTCTCGCACTTTAGACGCTTATAATAGTTTTTCTGGTTTCTACAATGCCATAAATAACCTATGGACACGTTTATAACATTTACTTTTTGATCTGTAAACGGAAAAATATTAAAATTTTACTGTTAGTGACTTTTTTCTGTAAAATTCCGAAGAACCAAAAACTTCAATAAGCATTATGCTACATAAATAAAAATTGGTCGATTTTATGGAATTGAGTTAAATACAGAAGCGATCATTAGTAGTATCTTCCATAATGTTTTCTATTTAAACGACTAAATAATAATAAGAGATTAAAATGTTGCTTGCGAGACTGCAGTCTAATTGCTCGTTACATAAATTATGCTATTATCTTTTTACTGTCTTAATACATTTCAACAACCCTGCCTGTTAAACATATCACAATTTCTTTGATCTCAACTTCAGATTTAAGAAGGGAAAGTTGAAAATGTCCAAGGGGTAGCTCATGATGGCATTTATTGTTCGTTGTGCTACTACACCTGCGTTAGTTCAAAGAAAATAGGCATGTCTGGCAAATTTTCATTCTTGCACTACAATGGTTTTACAACAACCGTAAATCTCCTTAACTTTCACTTTTTACTCCGAAGGCGAGAATACAAAGAACACTTTCCTTTTTCTAACCAGCGGCGGCTTCAGTATTTAATATTTCGGAAAATTGTGAAAATTCTCAACTTTCACGAAGCCACTTCGTTTCTTCATTTTTGTCTTCTTTTAGCCTCACTTATTACCTATTACAAGGATACACTTTATTTCGGAATCACCCTGTATATGGCTCAATATGTAAAAAATATTATCTAGTCAAAATATTTAGAAATCGTTTGCGGTATGAGTTTGAACACTAAACAGTTCAAACGCTGCATATTGCACCACAGATATGGCACAGGAGTCAAGGTTCAGGACCAAAGCTTTGGGAAGTTAATTTTAATACCCCTATGCTTGAGTATTGGCATGGTTACGAAACGCTGGATAATTCGTAACAACTTTGGAAGAGAAAACACTCACTAAATAGAAAAAAAGAAATAAGAAATTTGAAGTACGAGGCGCAAGCCGAGCGTGACGGTGCACTTGTACTTATAGAAAAAGGGCAACAACCAAGTAAAAGGAAAAGTCTACCGACCATTATTCATGATAAATGAATTTGAAAAATTGTTAGAAAGGCTAATAGCAGCCAGACTAGAGCAAAAGATGAGAGATAAAGAAGATCTTTCAGACAGACAGCTCGGATATAGAAGAGGGAAATTCACGGTCGATGCCTTAAAAACAGTACAACGAATAGCCGAGGAAGCGAATAACAGCGACTATAAATACAGAGATGTATGCGTCAAGGTAGCGCTAGATGTAAAAAATGCTTTTAACTCTACATCAGATGGAGGTATCATAGAGGAATTAAGGCGTTGGAAAATAAGCCCTTACCTCATTAAAATAATATGTAGTTACTTCACCAATAGAAAGCTGAACATCAGTGAGAAGCGGCAAATAGATATAACAAACGGAGTACTGCAGAGATCGGTGCTCGGCCCGCTACTCTGGAACTTTACTGTGACGCGGTCTTAAAAATTAGAGTACAGTAAGGAGTGACACTACTACTTGCCTTTAAGGACCAACCTGGCAATCGTGGCAAAGGCAAAAACAAAAGAAGATTTAGAAACGAAAATCAGTCATATCAGTCTGCTTATTCGTGCTCGGATGAATGCAAGAGAATTACAGCTCAAGCAGAAGAAAACAGAAGCAGCTTTCTTGGATGGTAGAAGGAAGGTTACATTACTGAATGTAAAAATCGAACAACATACGCACATCCAAACGAGTGAAACAAGAAAATATCTTGAAAGACAGTTCAATAGGAATATGACAATGACGATCCACATAAAGAAAGGCACAGAAAAAGCTACAAAAGTGGCAATAGCATTAGACAGAATAATGTCAAACAGAGGACGTGTGCGGAGTAGCAGAAAAATACTAGCCTCGGTAGTACACTCCGTAAGGGGCAAAGAGTGTTGGAAAAAAAGAAATACAAAGAGATGACGGAACGATGCCAACGTAGAATACTATTAAGAGTCTGTTCAGCGAATAGAACAGTGTCTAGGCACAGGCACTACAAGTACATGACAAACAAAAGAACACAGAGATACGAGAAGAAACAATAAAAGAAAACACTGCAAATGCGTGGCAGACTCGATAGACAAGTCAAACATGAAAGACGGAGTGGAGTACCAAACGTAAGGAAATGGGCAAAAAGAAAGCATGGAGAGGTGGATCATGAAATCATGAACAACCAATGCAGGATGTATAGTGAACCAAAATAAATACAGGGCACCACATGGTTTTAAAATTACCCTTTGTAAATCTTCAGTTTAAGGCTTTTAAGGAGAGGTATTAGGCAACCACGGTTGCGAGGGTATTTTTAAGAATGTTTCCAACGGCATTTCGCGTATTAAACAAAAAGTCTTGAAACTTCTCGATCCTGGATATGTTAGTTGTTTGTATTTTGGGTGCATTTATAGAATAATATGCAAGAAAAATGATTTAATTTGCATTTTATAAAATCTGATAGTTTCCAGTTAACGGCATGAAAAACCGGCAAACGAATGCTTTGACTAAATTCGTTAGACTACAATCATATCAAAAAAAAAGGTGCTGAAATCATTGAAGCTGATACCTTACTGATCTGCTGGTTTGCATTCTATAAGTTAGGCAACACCTTACACCACTTACTACCTGTGAAAGTCGTAAATTAAAAATCTTCGAGTTGTCATAACTGCAATAGGATTACGACAGACAACGGGATTAGTTCGGTAGGGGACAAAAAGTGTTAGAAATCGCAGTATATTGCTTTTAGCTATTTATTCTACAAATAAAAATAAAAACAGTCGAATGTAATTCAATGAGATAATTTAACGACTTCAGAATAAGAGCAATTTTATAATAATAATAATAATAATTGTAATAGCAATAATAGTAATAACAATAGTATATATTTAAACGTAAGTACAACGTTACAATGCTTTACAAGGAAAACCTAATTGTCGTTTGTGTTTATAATTTTTTATATAAGAAAGATGTAATTATCACAAATAAAAAAATTATTATTAGTAATTAGTAGTATATATAACAAAAGTTAACATTTGCGTAGGTGAATTTTGGTTTTCTCTCACATTATACTATAGCTTTCAAACCAATCTTTAAATGTTTTTTATTCATTGTCGTTAGTCGTTTTACCACTCAAATAAGAATTTTTAAAAATTACAACTTTTTTTAAAATTGCAATTCGTTATTAATGGCGCTAAAAAAGATTCATCACTACTCTACTGCGACCATGAGAAACAGATAAATTTATAAACAATGTTTGTCGAATTTACAAGCAAGTTTTTTCCTATTTATTTTTTATTATAAGTTTAATTCTTGGTTTACAAATTTGCTTTATACAGGGTGTATTGTTTCAGGTGGAGAATATTAGCACCACTCGATTCTCTTTGAAAAATTGAGCAAAAAAATGTTATAAAAATGTTCGTCTTAAACGCATATTTTTCGAAATAAACCTTATTTAAAATTTTTAATACTTGCAATGCTGCATGAAAGTTATAAGTAGAGCAAGAATAGGTCATAAGTTTATTAACGTGGCTACCTTAGTAACATTTTTGCAGGTCGTTATTATTAATGTTTTTAGGTAAATTATGCATATTAAGAATTCGTATAATTTCCAAATACAGTAATTTGAAACTATTCTAATCACAAGATATTATTTATGTAAAAGCACTTAATGCAAAAGATGTTCAAAATGAGCTCTTCCAACCTCTCGACATTTTATGGCTCGGCGAATGATACCCCCTTCCAAATTTTCAAGCATATTTTGGTTTCTTATCATGGTAACTGCATGGTTGATCCGTTCAATTAGTTCGTCTTCGGTTGCTAAAGGCACGTCTTCCAGAAGGTCCGGTAAATGGTCGGTAAGAAAGTTAATATCTAGTTGTTTGCATTTAAACGATGTGGCAAAATCCGTTGTCCTATCAACATGTTACCCACTTTGAGTGGGTTCATTTTCAAATATACGTTTAATATTTCTTCTTCTATTTGCGGCAGTAGTACACCACGAGCACGGCCTCCATCTACCCCATGAAGGGCACTGATCTACCTGTTTCTTGTAATCGTCGGTTTAGTCGCTGGATAAGGTTGGCATTAGGATGTCTTCTGTTCGGGTACCTTTCTGCATACAAAGCTTGAGCTGCATGAAAATTGCCACGACACTCTCCTAATATAGGTACATATCCACGTATTCATTGAATGTATAGTCCATGCTTTCAATTAAATGACTTAAGCAACTTGCACAGCTTAGCCCAA
Organism: Ignelater luminosus; assembly: GCA_011009095.1. Lineage (NCBI taxonomy): Eukaryota > Metazoa > Arthropoda > Insecta > Coleoptera > Elateridae > Ignelater > Ignelater luminosus. The sequence continues at coordinate 4,472 of VTPC01001359.1, forward strand.
AGTGACGTTTTTGACATTTAAAGCCACCCAATAAAAATAATGTAGGTGTACCAAATGCTCAGCGACCGTCTAATTAAACAATACAGTATTGCAATATCTTCTACAAACAAGTAAATCAAAGCAATTGCTTTATGTAAAAGCCATTTTAAAGAAAACTGCTAGTAAATAGGAGAAAAATATGATTGATGTATGTTTTCTGGTATCTAAACTAAGGGTGGTTACTTTTATTTAATAATTTTGGGCAGTCATAAGCAAATTATATATAAATTTACGACTGTTAATATTTCCACAACCGAAGAGTTAATAACAAATTGGTACTAGAGTTTCTTGCATAATTTTTAATGCAGAATCGAGAAGCGTTGATATTCTCTACCTGAGATAATACAGCCTGTATATACTTTTAGCGCTTTAATGATCATTTTAAATTAGTATGGTTGAACCATGCATATACGGGTGTTTTCGGTCACTCGGAACATAGGAATTTTAACATGGGAAAAAATCGTTATGATCAGAGTTTGCTTATGCCTATGTAAAATGACATTTCAGAAAAAACAAATACTTCATAATTTTTAATAAACGTCATTATTAGACATTCATTATAAAGCTATTGTTATGTTTTCTAAAATGTCATTTTACATTATTTTTAATGACTGTAATTGGCATAAATAGACTTTGTATGTTCTTAGTAGCCTAAAACACCGTGTATGTATATGTAGGAGAGAAGAAAATCAAACATCAAATTGGATAAAACTTCTACGAACTTTTTATTAATTTACTTGTATCACTGCCCCAGTTATTGGGGTATAATAGAATTCACAATATTCAATCATAGTTATTGCATATAGATTTGTCGAAGTTGCATTTCTAGGCTTTGCCGAGGATCGATGAGTTTTGGAAGTAGTGTATTGGTGTAGAATGCCCTCAGTTTGACTTTGTGGCGACACTTTCTAAAAGCTAGAAATACGCAAAACCTGTTATACCTGTTAATTCATTGAAGAAATTCTCGAATGTTTTGCACCTTAAAATTTTCATAGAAAATATCTTAAACACTTTTGTACATTATAAATAATTTTCGTAGAAGGTTTAAGAATTTTGTTTAGTGTCTAATTCTTAGTGTAGATAACACATTATAAATTTTCCTAGAAGAATTTTGCTTTTGTCTAAATTCTTCTTAAACGGACCTACAGCAATATTTCCTTGAACAAAATTTCTGTTAACAATTTTTAGAAAATGATTTTCTTCGAAGACTCGAGAATTTTGTTCTTTGTTAAAACACAGTTAGAGATGTATAAAAGCTTAGTTATTTACAGGGACGACACAGTCACTCGCTAAGATTCATTCGATATTATTCCAGTTTGCATAAAATTTAACATAGTTCCTGGACAATTGTTAACCTGTTATAATCTTTAATAAATAATGTTTATTTTTACTATTTATTATTATATAAAAACGCCTGACCACACCACATCTTCAACTTCCATGCCTCTCCAGAAGTTTTAATCTTTGGAATACAGAAGATAGCTATACATTCGACAAAAATTTCGGCTTGGGTTGCAACAACAAATAGCACAAAACCTTTTTTGTAATATCGAGAAGGCCTTGCAATTGATAGTAATAACTGTGAGTCTTTTTAAGAGACATGGTTTGTCTGTTGTCATCGAATTTGCAAAAATCTAATAATTTGGCTTTACAAACCTCGATTGATAATAAATTACCACTTTTGACCGATGTTTTAATTTCAATGACTGCATCATCACCAATAAGGCCGTCCGGGCAGCATGCTAGAAAAAGTGACTTGGGATTTACAACGAGCCCAGATTTTTTTACTTCAAGGCCGCATGAAGCTTCGAGTTGCTTTATAACATTCTCTTCTTTTTCCAACTCAAATCGTATTGCATTATTTTTCTTGAAAGAGTTATATAGCAGATTAGCAACTGTTTTAGCCGTGGACGTAGTTTTACGAAATTTTCAAATCTTTCAAAAGTTAGACGCCGCCGTTAGACCACTTGTTATGGCTTCACAAATAACTTTTCTATCTGCTTTGTGGAGATCTTGCACGAATTCGTTGCATTTTTTGGGATCCATATCCGGCACGCACTCAGTTGCAGCATGTACAGAATAGAACGAACGTTTTACAAATTTGTCTGCACGACTTTACAACTAGAAAAACAATTACATTTAGGAATTTTCACTTACGTTTTTTTGAACGTAACTGCAGCTTTCCGCGTTTCTTCAAGAAACTTTTGGTATAATAACCTGTAACAGTGTCATCTGCACTTCCTTCCATATATTATGGTGAGAAAATTTCCATTAAAATTAAAAAAATATCAGCAGCTTTACAACGTGTTTCAATATAACTCTTTAAATGAATAGTTAACTCGTTTACCACCAACAAATTTAGCAATAACGGAATTCGTGTCCACATTGTATAATAGGCTCTCGGCATTGATCACTAGCCGTTAATAGATTGCGTTATCGTTAAAATAACAATGGAATACAGTTTGAGAATTTGATAAGTTGAGTTACCTATAAGAATTGAAATAATTGAATTAACTGCATTTCTGTTCACAAACGGGTCAGCCGATTTTAATTTTCTTTAATGTAGAAGATTAAGAATTTTATACCCTTTAAAACGATATATCACACATGGGATAGTACTATTTAAAATTCTGGGGTGGGGTTGGTTGGGGGGGGAGGGTGGAAGTTTCTCAACTGATTAGAATAGGTTATTAAATGTCCCCCTCCAAAACAAAATCGCCGTGTTTTAGCAATTTTTGATAATTTTACTAATTAAAGAGTTATTCAAGGTGGGAAGTTTTCAAATGAAAGCCCTGTATAAGTATTCCAAATAACCTTTCCGGTAAAGAATTAGCAAGACTTTAATTTATTACACTTCGCACTAAAACAGTGCAAGCCCATTCAGTATCCATTACTTCCCTATTTGCACTTTTACGTCTACCGAATACATTTTCTGAGTCAAACACTTATAAAAATATACATATTAACAATGACTCCTAACACTTAAATTGACTTATGCGAAAAGTAAACAAAAAATGGTTTGTTAAAATGACTTCAATACATAACTGATTGCTATAAAACTAGAGATCTACATTTTTTTTAAATTTTTCTAGTTCTAGAAAATGGAAAATAAAAAGCAACGACGTGTACAAATGCAGTAAATATTTTATTTTCTACAAAAACCCTATTAACACTGCTCTAAAATAATTAGGGGAGGAAATACTTGAACATTAAAACAATTTACTATTGAAATCCCTATGGTGCGCGAATCAATTCTATACCCTGTATTATTTACGTAACGTAATAATAATAATATAATTCTGAATATTATAGCAAGTTTACTAAATTAATTTACAAGTGAATTCAAATTAACCGTTTTACCTCAAAAAAAATTACTTTGAGCCGATAGTTCTTGAACAATCGTAAAACCTTTTCGTTCTTGTAAAAATATATTTGTCATATACCTGTTTGGGTGTAAAAGTAACACATTTTGAACAAAAGAGGGATTATAGTGACAAGATGAGTAAGCACGGAGGCCTAAAGTCGGCTGCAAAATTATCTAGTCTTATATGTATACCTCGTTAGATATTGCTACGTCAACAGAGATGCTACGAGTACGACATATACTATGCTCTATTCTAAAATTCCGATGTTTTCCAGCTCTCCTTAGCAGCCTTAAGTAAAACTATAGTCTGCATTGTTATGTTTTATGGCCCTACTTAACTTAATAAAAAGCATTTACCTGAACAAAGAATAAATGTCGGATTAACAGCTTTTTAAAAACATGTGGTGGCGCATATTTATTTTGGCTCACTGTACATGAAATGAAAAACTTTTTGCAACTAAACAATTGAATTTAATAAAAGAAACCCTTTCTCAAAAGGTTTACCGCTATGTAAGAAATATTAAAAATTGGTTTTTTCGATTTGTAAAGAAAGAATGAAAGAATAGAAGAATATTGTCTAGTCCTAGGTAAAATCTAATATTTACGTCTCTTTAAAATAATTTATGATGGTATTTCTAGTATAGCTTACTTCTAAGAAACTAGACATTTCTAAAGAACAAACTAAATTAAAAAATAAATTTTCGTTAAGATCCCTTTATGAAGAGAATTTACAAAATTCATTGCCATAAATTATCTTTACCTGGAAAGGGATGACAAACGCAAGTTTAAAAATTAAACTGTTCACAAAACTGCAAAATTTTCTAATTATCTAGGTAAAAATACATCTGCCATTAAAGATGCAACTGAAATGTATTTAGTTAGTGATACAAGATACATTTTCATAATATTATATTTAGATAATACCCATCACTGGTTATAATAATCACAATGGTGTCACTAAATTGATACAAATTTGTTCTCAATACAGAATGTTTTGAAAATTAGTACAAAAATACCTACTTGACATGCGCATTCCTCAACAAACTTTTTTTTGCCATATATTAACTAAGTATTTTTTCTAAAGTTCACCATTTTTGAGATATAGGGTGTCAAAGTTTCATTTTCACGATGCTAAAAAAATTAAATGAGATATCGTAATGAAATCTTCTACATGCTTGTTCCTCTAAGGAGTCTTACTATTTTACGTAGTTTTGCGTTTTATATTTCTACCAGAGGCGTAGCCCCCACGCTAAAAAAGATTGTTACGCCACTGAAAAAAAAATTTTATTTTCAGAATCAGCAATCGATTTGAAACAAAAAGTTACTCTTATGTTGGTTTCGTAGAATGCGTCGTTTTCCAGTAACATCGAATATTCCAAAGCATTTCGTATGTCATCTCAAAAACAAGATGTAATTATCTGCACCACATTCCTAGACAAAAATTAAATCCATTTCGTCATAAAACTTTTTTCCCTAAATTGTCAAAATTTAATTAAAGACAAAAAGAAGTTGTACGATAAAAAAAAGACTTCAATTTAATGTAAATAATTATATCTTGGTTTTGAGATGATGTATGGCCTGCCTTGCCATAGGCCAGTTTTTGAGAAAATTCAATATTACTCAGAAATGATGTATTCTCCGGAAAAATGCAAGAATAACTTTTCGTTTCAAATAGCTTGCTGATCTTGAAAGTAGATTTCTTTTAATTTTTCAGTGGCGTAACAATTTTTTTTAGCGTAGGGCACTAGTCCACTCTCAATTCTCTGATAAGAATACCAAACGCAAAACTATGTAGAATAAGCAGACACTTAATATAGTAACAAACATGTAAAAAATTCCACCACAATATCTTATTTTGTTCTTGAAATATTGAGGAAACAAGAAATATTAAATGAAACCTTGACACCCTGTATCTTGGAAATGGTGCACTTTAGAAAAAAGTCATACGGCAAGAAGCGTTTAATTTTTGTCAAGGAATGGTGTTTGCCAAGCATTTGCTCTCATTTTCAAAACATCTTGTATAAATATAAGAAATAATAAAGTACACAGGTTGCTGAAAAAATGGCGAAACACCATACTGCAGTATTCAAGGACACTCCCTTGTCACCTTTTTGTGTACCAGCTAACTTTTTCAAAATTGTGTTGCTGTCAGCTACTGTGTATATTTTTGAATTTCTATCTCTTACTGTGCATTACCACTTAGTTGTAGTGGAAGCCGTTTTGCAAAAATTTGTAAAATTCATCTAGCAGCAGCAACTTTCTTACCATGTTTACTAAGAAGTAAGAACCCCTTTCATATTTTTACATAGTGCAGTAAAGACTGTCAAAGACTAAACACTATATACCAGAAATTGTTAAATTTAAGTACAGATAATATAGTTGTCCGCAGTTCATGGATGTTTTTCATATGAAAATACTTCCTGCACTAAATTGCTAAAGAAGCTCTTTTGAAACTATAAATAACATACTGCCTGTTCAAACAATTACACTTCTTAAGCATGGAAAATTTGTCATTCTTTTACAGAAAAATATCCTGTCAATGAAGTAAATTCAAAAATTCTTGTAAACCTATCTAAATCACAAATTTTGTTTCAACTGTTAGGGGATTACTATAATTGTTTCCTGCTCAAAGGCTTTGTATACAATCCTTTCAGGAATTTCTCTTCATATATATTTTTTATTGATGTTAGTTTGCACTAAGAGAATTTTACATTCAACAATTCTTAGGAATTATCTTTGAAAAGTTTAAATAGCTACTTAAGTCATAAATTTTGTTGTCAATTACTAAGGAATTAGTATAACTGTTTACTTTGACTAAGGTTCTTTACAATAGAGTATTCTCTTTAATATACAGTATGTCGGGATTGAATTTACAAGTGAAAAAACTTTTTTATTATTAGTCTTCCGACAAGTTTTCTGCTTGTTTCAAAACCTCCAATAATGGTAATATAATTTTGACGTTACCAACAATAACGAAAAAAAATATTCTACCGTTCTTCCATCAAACTCATCAATTGTTCCAACAATTTTGACTGACCAGGTTAGCCTAATTCAATCTTGGAGTAAATGCGCCAGTAGCAAAATTACTAATCAGTAATCGGCCGCTACACCTTCGACTGTGAGCAAACAACATCTCCTATCTACATAGGAAAGAAATTATTCGCGATTCTACATAACTATGCGATCCTAGTGGTGGTAACGTCACGGCAAGGATAAATCTCGCATGGTGTCATATTAATACGGTTGTCACTATAGCATCTAACGACGCATGCAAAGTGATTGTTTATCCTATTGATTTATGTGGTTTTATCCTTTCTGTGACATTACAAAATTACAATGATAAGATAAATTTGAATCGCGAATAGATAGGAGATATTGTCTGAAATTTGACAGTTCTGCATTTAAAAGCCAGCATTTAGCCAGTACATGTGGGACCATCAAACTCTTGTTAGTTAATCATTAAAAAAGTACTTTGTTAATGGAATTATGCTTGCAACACTTAATTTGTAACAAAAGTAAAATCAAGAGTTCAAACAATGTTGAATGAAATTGGCTTAACATGTTCACCGAACTGTTTGTTCTTATGACAATTATAAAATTCATCATAATTCTATTTTTTATCTTGCACTTAAAAATGTATTTTAAATATTTTTGCAATATTAACTTAAAATTCTTATTCAATACAACAAATCAAAACCTTTGTAGTAATAAAACCACGTACTTAATAAACATGATTCATAATATTATAATTCATATATACCTTTACTAAATGACCTTAAAGGAATTAATAACGCAAGGTAAACATGATTTTATCAAAAGAAACTGTAATCTGGTTTTGATATTAATTTAGAATTCTTGAACAATGAAAATTATTGTGAAAACCATGAACTTAACCTCAACTTTTATAGAACAAAAATTCTCAAAATTCACTTACCGGGAAAGAATCTGCGGATGGAGCAGGTACATAATCATCATCTCCCCAATCTTCATCCATTATTGAAGAAATTATAGGTATTCCAAAAAGCTAATTCTGAAAACACCGAAAATAAGTTTAGTACAAAAGACCTCGGTAACCGCCAAAACTACACATGTGAAGAATGCGTCGGACGTGATCGGGTGTAAATAAGTGAAATTCAAATACTTACTTTGAAAAAATGTGTACTTGAAGCACGTCAACGTTGAATTCGCCAAATTGTTCAGACGTTTTATGATTTTATGAGAGTGAAAAATTTCTTGAAGCAAGGACCGCCGATTTTCGTTTGGTCCGTCTGCAAATACCAACAATCAGTAATCAGACAGACGGTCGGTGGCCGTAACTCGTTTGATTGCAAAAATAAAAATGGAAGAGGCATGCGCAGTAAAGACGTAATGAGAAACAAGCTTCAAAAAGTTCAAAAATAACAAGAATGCCTAGGGAAAATGTGATGCTGCCATCTTTGCTTTTATGTTGGCTATACTGTTTTTGCCGGGTTTTTCAAGTCTGCAAATTCATAATAAAATGGTGAATTGAGGTCATTTTATATACCGAAATTCTATTAATTACCTAATTTATTATTTATTACAAAGTAGTTTTGTATCATTTATTCCTACTGAATTGCAACACATTTATGTCTTTATTAACAGACGAATTGTTTAACATTTATGATGATTTATAAGTTTTAATAAGTAATTTTAGATATTCTCATATTAAATGAATTCATGTAATAATTAAAGATTTATAAACTTTTATAAAGATCATTTTTATTTTGCACATAATGTATGTAGGTATTTATTACAATCATTTCTGATAAGATACTGCTCATTTATAAGTACTATACTCACATTGAACTTTCATATTTAAAAATCAAAGATAAATTAACAAGTAGGTACTAGGCTCAAAGTTGCATTTTAATTTATCACAATGCCACAATGTGACTGATGATTTAGATTACCTACCTTACAAATTTATTGAGGTTAGAATCAAGAAACTTCTTTAAAATAAAATCTCATCTTAAATTGATTAAAAATGGGATCATATCCTATAAGGAACTTCTAATTTTAGACTATAATCAGCAAACTGTGCTACTTGTAGCAAGAATGCTGTGTGTCACATTATATCCAAAATTAAGATAAAGCATTTTTCACACCCTAAGCTATAATGGCAAGGTAAGATTAACTGGAGTTTACCCTACTACATTATGTTATCGTCTTGCAAACAGCATGTATTATTTGAAAGTGCCACTAGCTAAATAAAACTTTATGCTTTGGCAGTTTTTAATTTTTCTTTACATAGCACAGACAATCAGCATAATACTTTTAATTAAATGTATGAACTTAAAGAAAATACAATGTTATTTAAATTAGTTGTATCTATTATTTTCATTTGGAGAGGTGCTGTCGTTTTTATCATAAGCCATCACTGGGTACAAGTGAAAATGAAATATACCAATAAGCAAGCTTTGGACTACTTCAGCTAACTTGACATATACAAGTTTCCCCCTTAGGGAGGTGCATTTAAAGAATATATAAATAATTCCATGTAAGATTAGTTGCAGCTTCAATTGACTATCATGGGATTGGATTCGAATTGAAATTAAACTCAGTAATGGTTTTTGTTTTGTAAGCTATAGGTATTTTTGTATTCAAAGGACCTCAAGACGCAAAGATTTATTGGACTTGAGGTCTATAGATACCTATAAGCAAGAGAAAGTAAAAATTCCCTAAATTAATAATTCTGATTATTTTTCTCATTTTATTTCTGTAGTTATCGTCTACAAAATTCCCAGTTTCTGGATTATAAATATTTAATTACAAATATTTCTTACTAGTTGCATATATACTCAAATTCCTCAGGTTTGTGTAAATGTATAATACCAATTTTTATTAACAAATAATTTTACAGGAGTAACTATGAACATAAAATAATAAAAAAGAAATTTCCTTTATTGTTTTATCATGGTTTGTCTAATTACAATAAGGACTGCCACAATTTTACTTAGGCTAGAAATTCTGTTACAGCTTATTTCTAGTCGAGATTATTATTATTACTATATCGAATACATTAGAATCGACTAGAAATAAGTAGTTGAAGATTATTCTTTAATTACTTTTAAATTAAGGGGTGTATGTTGCTAAGAAATCTGTAACAATCTTCTTCAACTTAACATCAATATCATCTGAAATTTTTCCTTCTTTGGCAATAGTTTGCAATACATCTTGATGATTCGTTCTACAACACAAAAATTGCATTAATTTCAAAAGCAAATACTAAGGGTAATTTACATACAAGATGTGTTGAGAGAACTCCTTCTCAAAAGCAGTGATTTTACTTGGATCAACTTTATCTAAATGTCCTCTTACGCCACAATAAATAACAGCAACTTGTTCTTCAATAGCCATTGGTACATATTGACCCTGTTTAAGCAATTCAGTAAGACGAACACCACGATTCAACAATTGCTGAGTGGCAGCATCTAAATCTGAACCGAACTGTGCAAAGGCAGCGACTTCACGATATTGAGCCAATTCCAACTTCATGGAACCAGCAACCTAAATTTCAATTTATTATTTGTAACCCTTTTATGTTTAACAACTAAATGCGTACCTGTTTCATAGCTTTTGTTTGGGCAGCTGATCCTACTCTTGATACAGACAAACCTACATTAATAGCAGGTCGAATACCTTTGTAGAACAATTCAGTTTCCAAGAAGATTTGTCCATCAGTAATGGAAATTACATTAGTTGGAATGTAAGCAGATACATCACCAGCTTGAGTTTCAATGACTGGCAAAGCTGTAAGAGAACCTCCACCATTAGCATCAGACATCTTGGCTGCACGCTCTAACAACCGGGAATGAAGATAGAATACGTCTCCAGGATAAGCTTCACGACCTGGAGGACGTCTCAATAACAAAGACATCTAGAAAAATTACAATCAAGACTAAAGAAATTTTCATTTTTTGAAAACTCTTACCTGACGATAGGCTACAGCCTGTTTGGATAAATCATCATAGATGATCAATGCATGTTTTCCATTATCTCTGAAATATTCACCCATAGCGCATCCTGAGTAGGGAGCAAGATATTGCAATGGGGCAGCATCAGAAGCTGTAGCAGATACAATGATAGTATATTTATCAGCACCAGCATCAGTTAAACGTTTTAAAATCTGAGCTACAGTGGATCTCTTCTGACCAATAGCAACATAAATACAGTACAACTTCTTCTTTTCATCTGTACCATCATTGAATCGTTTTTGATTAATAATTGTATCAATGGCTAAGGCAGTTTTACTATAAAAGAAATTATCAGAAATCAATAAAACATAATTATTATTAAAAAAAAAATTAATCATACCCAGTCTGCCTGTCACCAATAATAAGTTCTCGCTGACCACGACCGATGGGCACAAGTGAATCAACAGCTTTAATACCAGTTTGCATAGGTTCCCTTACAGAGACTCTAGGAATAATTCCAGGAGCTTTAATACCTACTCGAAGACGTTGCTTTGCATTGAGAGGACCTTTACCATCAATAGGATTACCTACATAAACAAGAAAATTTATTATTGTGGTACATGTCATTTCGTACATTCTATAATACCTAAAGCATCAACTACACGTCCTAATAGTGTGTCACCTACTGGTACATCTACAATAGCACCAGTTCTCTTAACGATATCGCCTTCCTTGATCAATTTATCGTTACCAAATACTACAACACCTACATTGTCAGGTTCCAAGTTGAGGGACATTCCCTAATAAAAAGCTTGTTTACTTCAAGTACAAATAAAATTGAACAAATATTATACCTTAAGACCAGAAGAGAATTCCACCATCTCCTCTGCTTGCACATTTTTGAGACCATATACACGGGCAATACCGTCACCAATGCTAAGTACACGTCCAGTTTCATCAAGATCTGCTTTTGGAGCACTTCCAAGAATACGTTCTTCTAAGATTGAACTGATTTCAGCACCACCGGCACGATTGGATGTTGAGACATGGAAGTTACGGGAACTAACGATTGCTGCTGGGGCAACAACACCAGAAACCTAAATATGATTTTTTTTAAATTATCTTCAATAAATAAAACAGTAACTTAATTTAAAATCATATAAATCAATTATGTAAAACATATATGACTTTGTCCTGCAGTAATGGAGGTTATTACATAACAAGTTTTAGTTTCAACTCAGAATTATCAAATATGCCTCTTGTATTACATTAACCGCGCGGTCTTTGTAATAAAACAGGGTGGATTTTAACAGAAATTGTGTTATCTTCAGTGCAAAATCTTAAAATATAGGACGATTATGTCATAAGTGTCGGTGGCCGCACCGAACTCTTGTCAATTTTGCGTTATTTTCTAATTAGAAAATAAAGCATTTCTGAAGTAGATTTTTGTGATAATTGTACTTACTTGTGCAACGGTGTTGGGCAATCGCCTCGCTGCAGAGGCAGCTACACGAGCAGAAAGTAGAGACATTTTTCGATTTTCACTTCCCCAGCAGGAATAAAAAGATGGAGAAACGGAATACGTACTCTCCCACAATGCAGTGCGCTACAATTTTGTGACGTCACATGACAAACAGCATTGCCAGACTTTTTTGAGTACTATTAATACAGATACACATAGAAATCACAATGAAAATTACCAGATTTTGGAGAAGATTATGGTAGATAAAACACAGAGGGCATTACTGGCTGTACATTGAATATTCTGTTATTTGTATATTGCTTAGCATACAGTGTGTCCTAAGTTCGAGATTCATCATTGGAATCTTGAAACATAAGAGATACGAAGCCAATTGGATAAGAAAAAAAATTGTCTAATTTGGAGATCAATTTTTTTCGAGATAATTCACGGCTTACTACATATTCATTTAAAACAGAAGTACTCTCATACGTAGTTCCTCAATGTAAGAACTAAACCACAGGTTAAATAAAGGTCAGATATTTCACTCCATATTCCACCAATGTTCCCATTTTTTGTCTCTGCATATTTACATTCCCACTCTTTTACGCGCGTTTTATGAAAAGTACATACCACCCTGTGCTGCTTGCGCAGTACAGTCAACTCATAAAGTAATATCGCAAATGATTTACATTTTGGTAGTTAATGTCTGAATGCATGACAATTTTTTCATACGTAAGTACTAACTTGAAAAAACTTATCTTGATTAATCGATTACTATTTATAAAATGCAGAATTTTCCACTAAATGAGAAATTAAACGCTAAAATAGAAAACGTTTTGCGACATTACTTTATGAGTTGACTGTACATATGAAAATAGCAAGCTCTGGGAGTAATGCTTTCTCCACACTTAATTAGAGTCTCAGTTTGACGTCACCCATTAAAGTTACCTCAACGAATTTCTTCGCAGTTTTGGTAATAACCAGTCAATAGCGACTTACAGCTCCCACGTGCCATAGATTCAAAGCACTGGCTTGCACTTTTTAGAAATTTCGGCTGAACGAAACAATGATTGGCATTTAAGAACTCTACTACTACCAATATCTAAAAATTGTGTTTTGTTTATTTTTTTTTTGTATCCAGGCAAGCGATGATTAACGTACAATTGAAATTGATCAAAGCATACATACTGATTGTCACAGGCGTTATGAAAAGTGACAGCACTCGTGTATCGAACAAAACTTATTAGAAAGTAGGTTTCTCGACCCTCATTTTGTAGCCGAAAGTTGACGATTGTATCTGAAGCAATAGTTATTTACGTACCAAAGGAGGAGAGTAATTTGTTGCAGTCGAGACTGCAATATTACTTACTCCCGTGGAACATGCAACGTTTTTTCGCCCGTAAACTAAATTCATTTTACTTTGGAACAGGGACGTAATTATTCATTACAGCCCTTGGGACGTTATAAGGGCAGAAAAGTAATTTTTCCTCGCTGTTGTTCAATTTTTATTTTTCTCCTGAAGAGACAAAGAGAAATATAAAGTTTTAAACAAAATCACCTTAAGCAATGGATCTATATAAATCATAATTTTTATTTTGTTTTTTTTTTTAGATACGTTTTGACTACTATGGATACCAAAGCTATCTTACAATTACTTGCAAAAATAAATTCTTAAAATGTAGAATAACCTCTATCTAGATTTTTGATAAATTTTCAAAAGTCGACGAAAAAAAATCAAATGTGACACTAGAAAAAAAAGTATCACTTTCTTCCCTTGTAACACTAAATAACTAGTAATTGTTTACCTAAAATCATAAAAACCATTAATTTATTGTAAATTTTGAGGTTATAGCCTTGACAGATCCCAAATTAGAGACATAAACAAATAGTATACTATTACGTCATATTAAGGGCGTAAAATAAACATAATCTTAAAACTTTTGGTACATAATAATTAACTATAGTAATGACCGTAAACAACTAAAATAAATACATATTTACATAGCAAAGGGATTTTTACTTTATTTTAAAACCCGTTACGCTGCCGTTGCTAGCACTTTTAAGCCTGCAGGCTTTAACGACTGTAACTTCAGGCCCTAGAAATAAGTACATAATGACTAATTTTACGCCTGATTGCGCATAAAAACTTATTATACTTTAGTCATATCCGTTATATACAAGGTGTAAAGGAAATGCAGCCCTTGGGACGTTATAAGAGCAGAAAAAAAAATAATCTTAATGGTTTCGATCTTGGTACAAGCAGGAACCGCTAAACAAATATGGATTCCGGTTCTAACATTTTTTGGAACGTTTATACTAGTTCTGATACCAAGAACTGTTATTTCATATGCTTCCGGTTCTTTACTTTCAAGTAACTTCTTATGTTCAGAAGCAAGCAGCAATTAGAAACGCTGTTGCTAAAGGATTCTTGGACAATCAGCAGCAAATGTCAATTTCCGTAAAGGTAACACTTTTAAAGGCACTTTCTTTGATGGTAGCAGCGCGTAAACTTGCTTGGTTACTGCTCCTGAGCACAAGCACTGATGCTATTAAAGTTTTTGTTTCTAATTCTTTAATTTTGATTCTGATACTGATTCGGGTATTAATATTTTATTTTAGTATTGCCGATACCGATTCCGGTGCACTGTTTTTGTCTTTTAATACTTCCTAATATATTGTTGATTCCGCTTCCATTTGATTTTTACTTTTTGGTTGCAAACCTGAGTTTGTTGTACACTGCAGAAATGAGGTAACACTAAAGCATACTCTGAATTCTATAATATTGAAGCAAACTATTATGAATTACAAGATGTTTACGAAAATCAAACCATGTTAACCTGATTAGTCAAAATAACCATGGAAATAGTTGTATTCATGGTAATTAAGAGTAAGTAGGTTAACTCAGTTCAATTTTTGTAAATGCTTAAAGCCAAAGCTGCAACAGTTGTTTTAGTCATTGACATTATAGCAAAACATGATTTACAATATTACAGTATACAACAGTTTTATTTGGACAGAAAATAAAAAGCAATTTTGTAAACTGCTCTTATATTAAGTCTTATTCAATAAATTAAAACTATTAGAATAGATACTTGAATTCCACAGAAACTTCAATTCATTTAAATATCCTAAGATAGGCCAACTGGGTAAAATATAGAAATTAAATTCTTTTTCTTATTTCACTGATTTTTCTCAATATGAGAAACAGCAAGTCTAATACATAACAAAATTAGGAAACAGCAAGCAAAAGTAGAATGGTTTCAGGTAAATTATTGTGTTTGAAACTGATAAAGATATCACTATAAAGAAAGTACTTCAATAGAAAATAACTTTATTAAGTAATAATTATCTAAAGATAGTATAGAAAGAAAATGAAATTTAAATACGTAAAATATGATTACATTTAAGATTTTTGTTTCTGTTCCTTTTTGGCAGCTTCAGCTGCAGCTTCATTCTTTTCAAACTCCTTAATTAATTCTTCTACTTCTACACTTGTTAGAATGTGAGTATCAGTTATATTATTGTTACGAGTTAAAATGGCCATTTCAACTAAAAATAAACAAAAATTCAAATTTAAGAAAAACATTTAAAAGTGTAGGTAATTTGTACCTTTTTCAGACGTTAATTTTGTCATATCAAGCGTCTTACTTAAAACTTTGATAGCTAAACACTTTGCATCCTTCAAGGTCATTTCTCCTTCTTTATATTCTTGTTTTAAGCTTGATACAGCAGCCTTAAAAATATTTCAACATATAAAATAAATAACCAACAAATAAAAGTGTGCTTACAGCACTGTTATTGCCAATGCAAGTTGCTTTCCACCCACTGTAATTGCCACTGGGATCTGATTGGTATAACTGATATCCATAATGTTTATCCCAACCCATATACAAAATTGAAACACCGAATGGTCGCTTACCTAAAGCATTCCAATTAGTACAATAAAATATTTTTAGTTACAACTTACAAACCTCCATACTGGGTATAAGCCTGCTTCACATCACACAACCATGATACAAGCTGTTCACAAGGCATTGATTCTCCATACTGTATTAGGTATCTTTGACCTATCAATCGAAGTTCATTTGTCAATACATTTGCATCAGATGTAATACCAGCTACGCTGCATACCATATCACTAAAAATAGGATATAACAATAATTTACAAAATAAGTTAACAAGCAAACAATATAACAACACACTTACTCGTTGAGCTTATAAATCTTTTCAGATGAGAAAACTTCATCTAGTAACTTGTTTGTATTACGACGTTCTGCTGCTAAAAGAATACCATCATTTGCTAAGATGCCCAAACAAGTACCTGCATGACTAATCGCTTCCATTGCATATTCAACTTGATACAGTCTCCCTATAACGCATAGATATATTATTGAAATTCGCTTTTATTAAAAAATATATACCTTCTGGAGAGAAAATTGTTGTTCGTGTATCATAACGACGAGCCTATAACACAAAATTTTTAAATTTTATGTGGGCATGACATTGCAGCTACAAAGAACATAACCTTAAAAATATAAACAACTACTTTTTTTATGAGCCGAAAACCAACTTTTCAAAAACAAAATACAATAGATTTTGAAAGTAAATACTAGTATTCTACATTAAGATTTTCGGGCCTTACCATTTTCTTTTATATTTCAAATAAAATAATAGAAACCGCAAACAAATACTCTAGTGACTTGTCAATACTATCACCAATATCTAACTTCAGTGTAATACAAATTAATTTTCCGCCGTCTTTCGCTATGTTCAAGTAAGTGAAATGCGTTATTTTAGTTATTTACATTTATTACAGTGTTGCCAAAAGCATCAAGATTTTTTGTCGACAAATTTTGAAATATATTTACAAAATATCTTATTGCTGACGTCATTAATTCTATAGTTGGCAGTATCTGTGTTATTTATATCCACCAGAGTGCTTAAGAACTGCATTTTAAAAAAATTAATATCAAAAGATTTTTATACGTTAATTAATTAATTAATCCTAGGTCACTCGACATCAATTCTTTGAATTTTCTTTTCTGAGGATTTATCAAAGAAAACGGCAGTTGTGGCTTTAATCGACGAACATGCTACGATACTTCGGTACTGTGTATTGAACTTGAAGACGGTTCCTGTAAATAATAATTTTTTAAAGCCTTTCGAATGTAAATAATAATTTTTGTTTAATAAAAATTGATTAAGAGTTATTAACTACTTCTTTTGTCAATAACTTAATAACAGAAGTTTCTTTATTTTTATTTTATCTTACTAAATCGATCATGGAAATGACGGGCTTTACTTTTGTAACATCTTGTATAAATATATTATCTATGCTTTTAATCATATATCTATTAAAGGTTAAAATAGCTAATAGTACAGAATACGTATTTGAAACGATCTTCACCGATCTGCTTGAGCGATGAAAAGTATTTTTTATGAAATAAAATATGTTAAAAAATGTGTCGGTGATGGGTTGCCTAAAGAAATATGTTCAAGGCTATGTTTAATTAAACATTCAATAATTAATTTTTTTGTCATTACTTCACCGACTTGCTTGAGCAAAAAATTAAATGCCAATCGAAAGTATGAATCCTGTAGAATATGCCAACGTTAGGTTGCTTACCTTTTTCTCTTCAGAACTATTGGGTTGCCAAGTTTAAACAGGTGAATCGAAAGTAGTACCTTCACTGATCTGCTTGAGTAATAAATTTTATATCAAAATAAAGATAATTTTATTGCGAACACGATGATATAAGGTTGCCTGCGAAAAACCGTTCAAGAATCCCGGTTGCTAGGGTTTAAAGTTGAAACATTTATGCGTGTGAAGATGTGCAAGAGAGAGAGTCTATGCGTACTATCCAGTGCGATAGAAAAGGACGCAACATAGCAGCTGCACGCGCCATGTCTGCCGCCTGAACGAGACTGCGCATGCTCTTTGCGCAGTCAAATATGAACACACTGTACATTTTCATTTTACCTATTTTAGGAAGATTTTAGGACGCATCAACTATTGGAGAAAGACTGGAATTTCTAAATACATACAAGGATAAGAGTTGGCCAAAGTCATAATATCGGCCACCATGTTTGATTCAGATTGCATTTTTTAAAATCTAATTTCTATAGTAACGTGCAACAAAACAACTTTAAATATTTAGAATAACCGTAATTGGTAGATCACGAGATTGGTCCACCAATTAAAAAATTTTAAATCACAGTAAGAGTGATCCACCAATTAAAACAATGACTGCTTAATTCTTATTCACATTATGTAAGTACATAGAAGCTCTAAGAAAAACACGATCGTCATTACCTCTGTTGGAAATTTAAGGAACTAGTATGAGAGTGATAACAATGTGAGACATATCGTCAGAAAGAAAGTTGCAAATGTTATAAATCTTCAAATTTTAAGGTTTATAACCAACTCTGGTAACGTTACTTGTAGCTGATGGTAACCTTGCTTCCGCCATTCTGATACATTTTGACAAAATTTGATACCACTCCTGGTTGATGATTTTTCCCTTTAACCCTTCTATCGGAAAAGCAACGTTATTACTTAAAAGCATGGTATTACTTAAAGTAATGATCCCCCATTTGTTAACACTAAAGCGCATCTAGTGTAGAATAGTATTACACTTGTCTGACTAGACAACCACAAAATATTGGAAATCAGTTGGGTAGTTTTGTAATTTAGAGTTCTCTTTAGAAGGAATGTTATTTATGAATACCATTCCTGCTATTGAATCGTAGGAAGTTAACTTCATTCATTCAACAAACGAATTGAAAGCAGTCCGAACTGAGATACCATACGAGCGAAAAAAACAAAGTCAAAATATTAGCCATGGTGACTAGTGCAATGTGTCAACAGTTAACCACGAAAGTCACAACTAACAATAGCCAACAACAGCTGTCTGCTGTCTTAAAAGTGCCGACACATCGTCTTAGTCATGGTTAATTTTTTTTCGTTCTCACTACCGGCTGTGATGAAATACTCCCTTTGAAAAAATCTAAGATTTTTGTAAAACAGACGACTTTTTGACAAGACAAATTCTATAAAGAATTTACTTTTTCCGTTGTTTATAAATTTCGGTCAGCAAATAAAAAGGATTTTTCACTTTAAAATTTCCCCGCTAATCTCAGCTGTACTCCTTGCTTCCCTTGCTCCCTTCAAAGCGACAGGAAACGATGGAGTTTTTTTCATCTGTTACAGGGCCGTAACGATGTAGCACTGGGCCTGTATGCAAGATTTTTTCCAAGCCCTTTCAATAGTGGAACTCGAATGATTATTTATGACTGGAATTTCCCTTGTTTGACTTTCATCTTTGCCTTTAGATAGAAGATTTTTAGTATTTTTTCTGTCTCCATTTTCTTTTCCGTTTTGCTATACTACTTGCTACAAATTATTGAGGCCCTAATAACTAAATAAACACAACACACACAACATATTTATTTGTGTAGCGGTGGATGAATTACGTATTTAGGTGTTTTTCATGTTGATAGTAAGGATTGTTCATTTTTCTAAACGGACATATTTAATTTTATGGTAAACTTTAAATTACAACTATTTTTTAAGTAGTAGGCATTGACCGCATTAGTGTGCCTTGATTGTTTTATTAACTAACCCATTAGAAAAATGACATAATAATAAAACAATATCAAGGCATTCTAGATCGCATCGGCTGTGTGTAAACTTTCAATTGTTACTATTGTTTAACAGCTGTCAAATATTTGCAGCTATGAAGCGAATTAGTATCGAGACCAGAAAACTAATCTTGCAGAAGTGGTGTTCAGAAAAGTTGTGTTTGCGAAAACTTGCAAAAATTACAGTGTTCGAAGTCGGCGGTTTTCCCAATAATCAAAAAGTTTGGGGAAGTTTGCCTAAATCGCGGCACCGAAATGGCCCGCTAAATGCAAGAGCTGAGGAGAATGTTGTAAAGCTATTAAAGTGGAGTAAATGTATAAAGAACGTTTGTGCGTGAAATACCCAAAAAGGAAGGTGTTAGCGTAGGTAGTGCACAAAATATCAAAAAGAGGGACAGCATACGGACTTAGTACAAAAAGCAGAAAATGTCAAAAAGGAGTGAGGAGCAACAAATACGCCCAAAGAAATGTGGAAGATTGTACGGCCTTTTGATTAAAAACCAAACTCGTTGTGTCCGGTTATAGATGACGAAACATACATTTTCTACAACTGACACAATTTGGAAGCGAAGTCTGCAGGAAAGAATGCATGCAAAAACGTTTAATATCTATTTCACGTAAAGAGATACATGCATCACAAATTTATTTTTAATCAACGACAACACGCACCTATTTAAAATGTATGTTGAAAAAAGAGATGTATATTAAACCGTTAGCATTCCATTTAAGTAGAAAGTGTATGACAAGGATAACACTAGAAACAGTAGACGTGATTGCACGAAAATTTGAGGTGTGTTTCGAAAATGTCAGAAGTAATCGAATTTTCAAATTGACATTTGTTTACATTTAAACAACAAAAACAGTTCTTTGAAGAATTATAATTAAACAATTTTCCGTTTATAAGATTAATAAAAGTTAATTCTAAAATGAATTTATATGTACTTTTTAAAAATTATTTTCAGTTATTGTTTGTCTGTCGTATAGAAAGTTTTCACTTGAGCCAGTTATTGGTTTGAAGCATCTGGATCACACGAGTGACGCATGTACCTCTTTACGTAAAATAGATATTAGTAATTATAGTTGGATTTTCGAGACCGTGCATACACGTCATCAAGGATTTATGACGTGACAATGTACTATGTTTACATTATTCTTATAATATTATATAGGTATGCAATAAAACAACGAACGAGCGTCAATTTTAAGCACGTCATGCGTACGCCAGTAAAACCATGAATAGAACCTAGAAAAATAAAAATCCCCAGCTTCTGATGGTTTTTGGGATTTTTTACGAGGACATGAATTTTTAACACGAGGAATTATTTTTGCACTAAGATACTAATCGGTCTTGCAAATAAACCTAATCTTAACGTGTATTATGATAGAGAAATAAAATATTTTAATACTTTTTGAAGGTTAGCACTACGAAATTCAAAGATTTAGGCATTGATGACGTGTATGCACGATCTCGAAAATCCAACTATACCTCTATATCGTACCACAACATTTACTTACTATTCTGCACTGCACTGGTGCGACGCTACAACGTTTAAATTCTAAAAACATTAATTTTGCAAAAAAAGAGGAGAATCCGCCGAACTGTCCTGAGCTTCGTCCCATTGAGCGCTAATGGGCTGTTGTAAAAAGATACTTAAGAAAAAATGGCCAAGAAGTTACAACAATATGCAAGAATTCAAACAAATGTGAAATACAGCTAGTCGAAAAAGTTCAGAGAACTATGACTATGTGTAGAGGCAGGTATTCGAGTAAAACTTATAGAAAGTACGTAGCAGAATCCTTATTATATGTAAATCAAAAATGTCAAATTGGGCACAAAGTTCAAAAAATTATAGTTTTTGAATTACAGCCGTTTGACAATTTTTGCATAGGCTTGAGCGCTCATCATTCAAACTAGAATTGAATTGAAGTAATCGACACCCCAAAAAACCCGATGAAATAAAGATATGTTTATCAATAACTTATTTAAAAAGTTAAAATATCAGCCCTTTTCAGAGATACATGATGTGCAAAGTCTGTTCGCGTAACCTTTACGCGGAGCACATCGAATCACGCTAATGCCCACGGCGATTAAATTGATTCCATGAATTTTGTACTTTTGTTCTTGCTGCACTTTGTCATTAGCCCTTTGCATTTAACGTTGGCTGCGCGTGGCGTGGGTCTCTGTTTGGGGTGGGTCTATTCTAATATCCTATTATTCGTTAAATGTACTTGAACAACTTTCGTATTAACTACATAATTCCTGTTACAACAAATGGTTTGATATATGTTTTAGATTTCTCTTCATATTACATTTATAATTCCATTTTTTCTTATCGAAGCCCGTACAGAAATACTACGTTGAAATGATTTCCGTTCTCTTTTAGTCTCATGCCGATACCGTTCTTATTGAAGAGAATGAGAGGTAGGAGCACTCGTTGAAACAGAAATGTCAGAAACGCCTTCTGAGTCTGACCCATGCTCACTGCTGAGTGACAATCTCTGCACTGATATCTTGTCTCTTTAGTGGTGATTACTGACCATGCTATTGACTACTCGTTCAAGAGAAAAGTAGTAAGTTGAGCATCTTGTGCATAAAACACCAACATTTAAATTGAACCATCTAATGTGGCAACGCTGAAATGAAAGCAGTGGCGTAACGGAGTTTCCGTGCCTCTTTAGCGTAATACTGGGGTTGTTATACCCGAAGTCGAAGATTATTTTATAACAAGATTATACCTACATATTTTATGCGTATCTAAGATTTTCTGTTACCCTTCTCGCATCAACAGTGACAACAAAAGACTGAAATATGTGTCTTGATTTAGCTTTTATAGCACTTGAGCAACTTTAGGAGAATTTCCTGTACATTTCAGTTCTTGATGTTTATCTTATATTGTGTTTATTTTATTTGTTCTTAATTGGATTGTTAAGAATTCTTTAAACTTTTTGATTTAATGTGTTGTTTTTATCACTTTCTCAGTCAATCTACGTCAAAGATATATAACGTTAATGATTTTGTCGTTCTCCCTAAATATTTTCTACTAGTAGTTGAAGTGGCAATAGTTGGACTCAGCTGGACTTTGCCCATTTGAACTTGGAATACCGCCGATACCGCTAGATTACATTCAACAGATTTTAACTTATTTTAGCTTTGTTTCTTCTTGCTATCCTAAAGCAGTGCTAAACAACATCTTGTAGTGTTTGTATTAACTTTTCAGTTTGTTGCGGTGTTTAATTTTAATCAAAAAAATGTCTTCTGCTGTAAAAGGTATGTGGTTTCTTGTTAGAGTGGCAAAAGAAGCAAGCAGTTTTAGATTATTATGTAAAACAAGCCCTCAAAGTATAGAAATATATGGTAAATTTGGCCTACTTCATCTCTTTCATAATTTAACTTTATTTTTTGTATTGTTTGATTTTACATTTAGATTTTCAGACTAACTATATCTTTCCAATTATTCGTATTATTATTGTTATACAAAAACCTAATTATTTAGCTTAAGAAGAAACTACTGATATTTATATATAATTAATTGGTAGGTAATCTAACATTTATTGCAATTAATAATAATAACTATTTTAATTAGACATTTATGATAATTACACCTATTTTTCACCTTTACCACATACGCCGAGATCATCTAATTCTTGTAACATTGATGTGAATTTAAAAGCAATTTCTTTAAACGAGTTATTTTGCTTGTAGTTATATTATACATATGTAAATGGCCTGAATCCAAAAGTTGGTACACCAAACTAAATAACAAATGCAAAACCTAAATGCTGTATACTTCTCTAGACATTATATAAAAGTACCCGCTATTCATTTGTTTAGATGCTTATTCTTTGTGGCATCACACCTAAAAGTCATGGCCTACTAATAAATATTTATTTTATACCCTATTTCCATACAAAATAAATTGTACAGGTTTATACCATTTATACTATGTGTGCATATTTTATACAGCAAATGATTTGGTCATTCATCTCTTATGTAAATTGGTATTAAATAAGGACTAAATCTAAACAAAAGAAAGGTGTATAAGTAACAAGAGGGCTTGATTTTACTTTATTATATTTACTATGCCGTGTACCTCATCTACAGTAATGTAGAATGAGTAAAGACTGGATATCTAAATAGCTAAAATTTTTCAGATATTGTTATAGTAGCAGCTAAGCGTACAGCTATTGGTACGTTTGGTGGGAAATTTGCAAAAACAAGTGCCTGTGATTTACAAACCATCTCAAACAAAGCTGCTTTAGCCTCAGCGAACATCAAACCAGAATTAATAGACACAGTTAATATTGGATGTGTAATACCTGTAAGTAAAAGAACTGATCAGAAATGGTGCAATATTCTGTACAACATGTAGCTTTTCAAGGATATAAAAATTGCTAAAATTTATTATATCTTTAGGGTTCATCATCTGATGGTATGCTTCTAGCTAGACATTCACAGCTAAAATGTGGAATACCTCTAGATCGACCTGCTCTCCAAATCAACAGATTATGTGGTTCCGGGTTCCAATCAATTGTCAATGGAGTTCTTGTAAGTAAAATATGAAAATAAATAATTGTACGAAATTACAACTTTCAAAAAATAGTAGGGCAA
Organism: Ignelater luminosus; assembly: GCA_011009095.1. Taxonomy (NCBI): domain Eukaryota; kingdom Metazoa; phylum Arthropoda; class Insecta; order Coleoptera; family Elateridae; genus Ignelater; species Ignelater luminosus. Next base: position 28,522 of record VTPC01001359.1, read on the forward strand.
AGTTTGCAGAAAAATGGAAATTGTTTTCATCTTGAATTTATCAACAACAATAATGACAATGACATTTTAAATTAATTCTAATCTCGATTGCAAATATAAATATAATGTTTGAAAGAAAAGGTTTCAAGTCCAATTAAATTATTGAGGATTTCCAAGTTATAAATAATATATCAATTATAATACTGTGATAATCTATATTACTTAATACTTAACATCTTTATATTAAACTAATCTTTTCTTAGGACATATCAACAGGTGTAGCAAAAATATCGTTAACTGGAGGTGCAGAAAATATGTCCCAAGTGCCTTTCACAATTCGTAACATGCGTTTTGGAACTCAATTGGGAATTAATTATCAGTTGGAAGATTCTTTATGGGTAGGGCTTACAGACAGTTATTGCAAATTGCCTATGGCTCTTACTGCAGAAAAACTTGGAGAACAATGTAAAGTTACTAGAGAAGAAGCTGATGAATTTTCTTTAAGATCACAACAGCGCTGGAAAGCTGGTAAGGCTATAAAAATTAAAAAAATGAATGTTTTACATCTGAAGATATTTACAGCTCAAGATGGAGGAAGATTTAAGGAAGAAATTGTTGGTGTACCTGTAAAAGGCAAGAAAGGACCAGAAACTTTGGAGGTGGATGAGCATCCAAGACCACAAACAACTCTTGAAGGACTTAAAAAGCTAAAGTCGTTGTTTAAAGAGAATGGACTTGTTACAGCTGGTTCAGCATCTGTAAGTACCTCTTGGGTTATAACCAAAATCTATATTTATAGAATTTATAGTACGTCTTGGTTTCATATTTTTATTGTTTCTACAAACATATTCAGGCTGATAATTATTTATAAGAATACTACACTTTTGTAAACGGTGCTATTGTTAGAGATAAAAAAGTCAAAAATTATCTTATTTGTTAAGTGTATGAAAATACAAATAATCAAGTGATTCAGCATGTTTTTCTCGTGACATTTTTAGAATTTAAATGGCAAATATTCAATCTAAAAATTCATTTGGTAATTTTTAAAAATTTTTTGCCATAATCAGCTCACGCTGTAATGAAAGAATGAACTATTGCTCGATGATATGTTCAGATTTTAGCCTGAACATTCATTACACCATAATTAGGATTTAAAAAAAATGTAATTTTGTTTTATATTATATATCTTGGATTTTATTTATAAATAAAGCTTAAATTAATTTGTGTAGGGAATTTGTGATGGAGCAGGAACAGTTATTATAGCTAGCGATGCAGCTGCCGCTCAAAATAACCTTAAACCACTTGCTAGAATATTAGCATATTCTACTGTAGGAGTTGACCCATCAATTATGGGTATCGGACCTGTTCCTGCTATCCAGAATGTTCTTAAGGTCTCTGGATTAAGCCTTAACGATATTGATTTAATTGAGGTAAGAATATATGCTTTAATAATGAAATAAACTGTTAATTCTAAAATTGTGTTTTTAGATTAATGAAGCATTTGCAGCACAAACTCTTGCCTGCGCAAAAGAACTTAAACTTGATATGGAAAGATTAAATGTTGATGGTGGTGCTATTGCCTTGGGACATCCCTTAGCTGCTTCTGGTTCCAGAATTACTGCTCATCTTGTTCATGAATTGAGGTAACTATAGCTTATAACTGTAAATAAACTTTTATAATCTTAAACCATGCGCAGGAGAAGGAAAGCAAAATATGGAATTGGTGCTGCATGTATTGGAGGTGGTCAAGGAATTGCACTTTTGATTGAAGCCTTGTAAGATCCTTTTGCTTTGAAGCAAGCTTTAACCTGTTGTAAAGTCATGAGAACATGTTCTATTATTAGTGTGCTATTTTTGTTAAATTCAATTGTTTTTTTTATCATGGATTACTTTAATTAAATATGAAGCTAAGTTTTATCATTTTATAAAGTTACATTATTTATTACTTATATAAATTGCTTTATATTTACATACTTTTTAATAAATAGCAACTACATTAAATTGCAAAACTGACTGATAAATAAAAACGTATTTTCTTGTAATTAAGTAATAAAATAAAGGCTTTTATATAAAATTCAGTATTTATAAATATAGTTTTTCTATTCCTATGCAACAGATTCAACTTGAGAAGGAGCTAATGATTGATACAATTTTGTAACAGCTGTTTGTACAATTTGTTGGAATGTTTCATCAGTTGAACATAGGACTTCCTAAAGACAAATGAATTAATGTTAAGTTTGCTCATATTTAATACCCAAACAACTTACTAAATTCAGAAGATCAATATCTGCACGCTTAAATAGACGATTTATCAAAAAAAAGGTAAGTAAAAAGTTTTTACTTTTCGAGTTATAACGCTTCAAAGTTGATGGAAAAATGAATCAACAAATCTTCTTCAAACTTGGTATGCTATTGGGTGCCATTAGGGTGGTCCTTATGCTAAAATATAATATAATCAGAATTTACAAATCGTATCACAAGATTTCATGAATATGCTAGTTTTGAAAAGCTCAGAACTTTTTGTAGGGCCAACATTTTACATTTTTGATGCAAACACATAAACGTAACTTTAGTTTATAAAAAATTTGTCTTCTTGCAATTTTTTCGTAAACTTAACCATTTTCAAGAAAATGGAGATTCTTTAAAACACTCAATTCTGTGTTGTTTACATTACTGATAGAAAAAATCCGAGGTGGCGGAGAAACATGGTGCATTTTTGTTTAAGATTAATGAAGCTAGTATGTTGTTTTATAATAAAATTAATTTTAAGTTATTTCTTCAAATGCAAAATTGTTTGATGATGTCCCTCTAGAAACACACCGTCGCACTGTAGTCCAAATATTGTATTTACGGCGACAAAAACATAAAATTCCAAGAACTAGAAATGCAAATTAAAGTGGCCTCCCATTGTTCTGAAATAGGTAGTGAGTTGTAAATTGTATACCTAATATCATAATAGTCCCTAAGAAGCAGGTAGTGAGAACAAGAACACAGCCTAGGCGGATCACAGTTAGTTTAGTTTTCTGAACAGTTGTGAGTAGACGGTTTTCTAATTACTTTGACATTACTTTGTGCCTTTATTATAAACAATATTTGGTGAGAACATGTTAAATGGTTCTAAAAAAAGCTCATTTTATTTATTTAATAGAATATTTAAATACATAAAAACTAGGTACTTGAATTTTATTGAATTTTTTGCCCTAATGCTCAATTTGTTGAGGCTAGAAAAAAATGTACCCCTTACTTCGCTAATTTTTGTAAATTTTTTGTTTCTTTGATGCTCTATTTTAATTTCTGGCACAAACTTAATATGTGTGGATCTGCGGAAGTACTATATTTGCTTATTTTTTCCTTCAGGTACAAAACAATGTTGACCGATTGCATTTATTTAAGTATTTAAAAAGAGAGTCCCTACTTGGTAAGGTTATGACTGCACATATCAGAGTACAGCTTGCAAAGTATATATTTCCTACGATACCTGACTGCAAAAATTTCATTATTTTGTTCAAAACTTTTCTATTGTTGTTGGCTAGTGGCAGGAACGTGAAAAGTTGTCTAAAACAAAATGAAGATTGGCTGAGAAAACTTCTTATTGAAGAAGATAATACTGAGGAACCCAGAACCCCAACATCTCCTTTTCGTGTTTTAAGTACAAGGCCAAAATAAAGGCAGTGCAAAGAAATAACAACAACTCATACTCCTGAAGAACTGGCTTTTGCAACCCACATGAGTTATTCAAAAACAGAACAAAGAAATGTAACTCACGTTATTAAAAAAGCAGCGATATCAAGCCCATGCTCATTAGGACTATGAAAGCACAACAGTCCACCTGCAAATATCCATACAGTGCAGAGGAAGCATTGGCACTAATAATAGATCTTAAATTGACTAAGGATCAATATTTAAACCTAAGAAAAAAGCTAGAGCTCGCGGTTACAATCTTTATCCAGCCTATAATACAATTTTGCAAGCAGAAAACGAGTGCTATCCCGAAGAAATAACAACTACAGAAACAATGGCAGAGGTAAAACTGCAAAGTTTATTGCATACAACTACTGACCGCTTGTGTACAGTTCAGAATGAAGTGATTTCAGACGTACTAAACAAAGATGAGGAGTGTTCCTTTAAAGTCATTTACAAATGGGGGTTTGATGGGAGTTCTGGTTACTGGTTATTTATTTAAAAAAAATGCGCTGTGTTTCTTCGCCACCTCGGATTTTTTGTATCAGTAACGTAAACAATGAGGAATTGAGTGTTTTAAAACAATCGAAGGTAGCGTGGTAAAATGACGTCTAATGATAGACTTTGCTAAAACCTGTCTACATAGCATCTATCTAAATTTATTATTCATTCTCTTGTGTTTCTACCGATCTTGCCAGTATAAATCGCTCTTAATCTGGTTAATTGATAATTACCATAATGTACAAAATTTTCTCAAACACCTTTAGAATAATGATAGCAAAGATGCTGGTTGATAGTTTTCTAATTTCCTGTTTTCAGACTTGAATATCAGGATGACTTGTGCTTTCTTTCACAGTGGTAGAAAGATAATTTCATATATGGACAGACTCAGAACTTGCAACGTAGATCAGAGACATGGGGATCTTCTCTTATGACTACAGTTTAATTATTAAAATGGCACATGTGCTAATCAGTAATATGAAATCAAATAGACATTCCATTTAAAAAAATTTGTGTATATGTTCCACTGCTGAAGTAAAACAAAAGGATGTCACGAAAATGATTTTCCTATATTTGGGAGTAAATTCTATCTCTGCTATTCCTTTCTATCTTTGCTTGTTTCTGAGGTATCTCACTCTAAAGAAAATTGGATATTTTCATTTTTAGTGAATATCTAGTAAGCCATGGATTTTTTAAAAAAGCAGAAACAGCAACAAATGGATCTCCAGATTTCTCTTTCAAGATCCCAATGGTTAGTCCCATAATTAGGACACTCTGTTTATAACTAGATGTGAATCAAAACCAATATGAATTAAATTGTAATAAACTTTGCATAAGATCAACAAAAAACTGCAGGACAGGTTTACAACCAAGATAAACTAATAATATACTTACAACATGTGGTGGCTTTAAAATCGTTATAATTTACTTGTCTGTTGATAATCTGTATGAGCAGAAAATGAAATGTAATCAAAAGACATTTTTAAATGCAACTTCTGTCCGACCATGGTCGTTATCTCTTCTAGTTCAAATAAAATAGTTTTTCCTAATGTGCCTTCGACATAATAACCTACACATCATTCATAAATAAATTTGTAAGTTAATCGACATTAATAAAGTGTCTTACCAGCTATAATAACACCATTCTTAGCATCAGTACACCAAGATTCAAAAAGTTCTCGTGAAAGTCCACTTTGCATCATACCTGGTGATGCCATTACAACACATGGACCTACATCATCGAAATGATCAATTTCCTGTAAAATTAATTAATGTTTATAATGATATTTGCAAATCAGTCATTTATTTACCTCTAAATTTGAAATATGTCTAAAAACAAATGGATTATTAATAGCAATTTATCTTCTAATTTTTTCATTCATTGCATTAATATAAGTCTGATAAACTGCCATACATCTCTTTGCTAAAGAAGATGCATAATACATTGGAATATCATGTAATTCTGGATGTTGACTCCAATACTCATCTACAAGAAATAATTTATGCATAAATAAGTCAAGTATAGTATTCCAATTTTATACATTTACCTTAAAAAAACAAAAGTTGTTGAGCTCTTCCTAAAGCAAAAACAGGTATTAGGCATCTTCCACCTCGTGTTACAATATCAGATACAAGATTTGTAAATCTACTCTCCCGTTCTCGTTTTTCATGAATATGTGTACCATAAGTTGATTTCTATAAAAAGTTATTTTTCTTTAAAAAGCTGATAAAAAGTATAACATAATTTTCTTACTTAAATATCATCTTCTCAGGTCACTGGATTAGTACAGGGTGATCAATATTTTGATCTCCTAGGCCATTTGACATCAATTCTTTGGAGTTTCTTTTCCAAGGATTTATCAAAGGAAACAGCAACTGTGGCTATAATCGACGAACAGGCTACAGTGATTTCGTGCTGTGTATTGAACTTGAAGACGGCTTCTATAAATTATAATTTTTGAAAGCGTTTCTAACGTTTAATAATTTTCAATTTTGTTTAAATACAATTTGATTAAAAGTTAAAGTTCGATATGGTAACCCCTACGAAAACAACGTCTTGAGAGTAAGTTTTTGGTATCATCAGATAGAGAATTACTCACAGAACACAATTAGGTGGCTGGAAGTAAATAAAATTAATCCAATCTTGCTGAAACTGACGAAAAACAAACACGATTTTTAAGCACATCTTTGGTTATGTTGCACGATATAAACAATGAAGTTGGCAACTAATTCAGCTGCTGTGCACCTGCGCACACTACCAACCCCCTCCTGCAGCATGAACCGCGTATGGATGTGTGGACGGCTTACTTTCACTAGCAAAATGGCGGTTGTGTGTGCTTTTTGCGATCTTCGTGTTTTCGAGGCTTGTATAATTTGCAGCAATCCTGAGCGTCTCGCCGAGTTTCTCGTTAACCACGGGATGCTGCGGCGAGAACTGGATTGCCACAAATGTGGACAAGCCATGCAGTTGAACGCGGGGACCTGGTCGTTCCGTTGCAGGAAATCGAGGCTGGTCGAACGTCCTAGACAGGCACCTCGACGGATAAAGTGCGATGTGTTTAAAAGTGCGAGGGTCGGTACGTGGTTTGCTGATTCGAAGTTGACGGTAGAGAAAGCATTTTATTTCCTGGTTATGTGGTGCATGCAACCCTATCCCCGGCAGCAATACATAATGCGGGAATTGAGGTGCTCTCAAGGAACCGTGGTCGACTGGTCTTCATACTGCAGAGAGGTGTGTGTACACTGGCTTGTTCAACACTCTGAGGTACTTGGTGGACCTGGTGTCACTGTCGAAATAGATGAAGCCAAGTTTGGTAAAAGTAAGTACAATCGGGGAAGGCGCATTGAAGGACAATGGGTGTTTGGGGGTTTTGAACGTGGTTCAAAACGTGTCTTTCTTGTGCCCGTACCGGATCGTACTTCGGATACCTTGATTGGCTTAATTCGACAGTGGATTCGACCAGGCACCACCATTGTCTCCGACTGTTGGCAAGCCTACGCTTCCCTGCAAGATGAGGGCTTTGATCACTTCACAGTGAATCATTCGCTGACCCTCGTTGACCCTGAGGACCCTAATAACGTCCACACACAAAACGTTGAACGTTTGTTGAGGCACGCTAGGGGATCCATCCCCCGTTATGGGAGGAAAAAGGCACACTTCGTGGGTTATCTGGCGGAGTTCCTGTTTAAAAGGATCGATGAGGATATCAGGATTCATCGTTTCTGTTTAGCTGCTGCAGAGCTGTACCCTCCGCCATAGAGCCAGCTGGCTTGCGAAACGGCCCTTTTCAGGGCCACAAAGCAATCTGAAAAAGACTTCCTGAGTCAACGCCAGGGCCCCATCTACAACGATAAATACAATAAAGCTTTATGCGTTTTATTTATCCATTACACCCATGGTATAAGAAACGATGGTATTATAATTCCTATACTCTTACATACACGAGCCGCGAAGACATTATTTACGCCCTTGTGACAAAATCTGCTAGGGTCGCGGCAATCGGGCGATCCGATCATTTCAATGTAAATTCAAATAGAGGAGAAAGATACGGGTTATAAAGTAGTTCGGCCGTCCTAGAATCTAATCAAAATCAGTCGAAAAAATTGTTTTTGTTAATAAAGTTAGATTTCCGTAAAACTGTTTTAAATATTTTTATATTAATTATAATGTACTTTTTTTTGTAAAATAATAGTTTAACGCATTTAACTACGTAATTTCATGCATAACATGACTAATTATGTTGCGTTGATTGACAGTTGACACCATTGTCAGTGCCGGGCGGCAGGTACCATTTTGTTATAGTGTAATACATACTTTGTTATAAATAATAAAATTATTTCTTACAAATACAAGTAAATAATAAATTAATTTTAATAATACAAATAATTTATTCATCAATCGTAAATTTTGCGTCTTTGTTGACGTTTTAAATTTGTTTGCAGTGTAAGCTTTCCGCGTTTCACAGTTTCCGCTTACTCGTAAATTTGTGACGATTTTGTACGATTTCGGAATTATTATATCGGTAAGCTAGATTTTTGATTAGGTGTAACGAAACCTTAATGTTTAAACTTTCGAAAAATCATTTTCTTGAGTTTTCTTCAACGGAATTTTACGTCAGAATTTCAGCTTTTCTAAATCGGCAATGCCCCTTTCCATAAGAGCCTGTGTTAAAATCGCCAATTTTAAACTTCTTTTTCTCACAATTTAGTGCAGTAAGGATATGTTTTCATCTGGTTTTTCCGGAAAACTAATAACGGATTCGTGATCAGCGACCCAAAAAAAACCTTAGAATCCATTTTCGAGCTGAAATTCCAAAATGTTTTTCTGAAATTGGGCAAATTTTCCGTTTTTCCACGGCCAGGTTTACTTTTCCGGAAAACTAATGCCGCATTCGTAATCAGCGACCCAAAAAACCTCCTAGAAGCTATTTTTGAGCTAAAATTCACACATTTTTACAAATAAAAAAATCTCCAGAAAGGGGGTGGTTAAAAGGGTTGGTTTTGCGATTTGGGAAAGAAGGGGGACAGGAGGAAGGTCTTAATAGTCATGAATGATCCTGGGGTCATATAGAACTCATTGCAAAAAAGTTTTTTTAAATTCGTGCTGAGTGTTTTTTTTATTCAGTTTCACCCCAATCTTGCGCGGGGCGTAGCAAGGGTGTTGCTAGGTTAGTAGTAGTTAAAAGTTCATTTTTTAATTAATTCTGCTTGCGCAGGGTGAATCTTCTCCAGGTGATTTAGGGAAATTGGATTGTGGTACTGTCGGAGAGTAGCACGAACGTAGCCGCGATATTCTAGTGTCATGGCTGTCGTTTTGCTAGTGAACTTGTCAGGATCGTCGATTTTCGAAGTTTTCTTAAAAACTCTCTAAGTATTTGGCATCGGTGAGGCCTTCCGCAGATGTCTCTTAATTCTCTGAATGGATATACGTGCATTGGTAAGGTTAACTTCTTTCTGTACAAGTTTAATCTTAGGGGTAGCCGTATCGAACTGTTACCATCTGTAACCAAATCTGAAACAGGATGTCATCGTCTGGGAGGGATGTAAAACAGTGGATCCCGTGTGACTACAATGAGTCGCGCGTTAAAAATACCTACCGGGGTCGGAAAACTAATAACAGAAGTCTTATTTTACCCTACTGAATTGATCATTGGAAGCGCAGGCCTTACTTTTGGAATATCCTGTATAAATACATCATCTAATGCTTTTAATCTTTATGTTTTTAAATTTAATTTCTATGGTAACGCACAACAAAACAACTTGAAATATTTAGAATAACCGTAATTGGTGCATTGCGAGATTGGTCCACCAATTAAAACAATCCTGACTTATTATGTACACAACATTTATTTGTGTAGCGGTGGATGAATAACGTGTTTAGGTGTTTTTCATGTTGATAGTATTGCATTTATCAAATGATGTAGTACCTATCGTTTACGTAGTGTGTGGAAAATTTGACGTCATTACGATATTGCTGAACACAACTTGTCATGCAACACGTCATAGTACAAATTGGGGCCCTTTTGTCTGGGCAAGATTAGCTTTGCATTAGCATGAGCTGTCTATTCCACTCAATTTATGATTATGCAAATTTGCGTCGTTAACCCTTTGCGTTTAACATTGATGGTTGCGTGTGGCATGGCCTTCTATTTGCGACGGGTCTCTTCTAATATCCTATTATTTGCTAAATGTACCTGGAACAGCTTTTGTATTAACTACATAATTCCTAAGACACGTAAGTCTGATTGGCAGAGCTAAAAGGATTTAGGTGAATTATTGCGTCGTCGCCGAAAATTTGGGTATAGTAAAAGGAAGAAACTTAACTTTGGAAAATCCATCTTTATAGTCAGATAGTCATCATTTATTACTAATAACCCTTTCACTACGGATATAATTTTTGTAAGAGTCATTGTCAGAACAATGGAGTAAATCTTGCTTTTCAGAAAAGTATTTATTGCTAGAGAAAGCAGAACGTTATCGTACGTCTCCCATTTTTTCGTTATTCTTTGAAGTATAATCAACACGTCTTTCCTAACATTATTTTACCATGCATTACAAAGTTAATGCATACATTACAGCGGAACCGTATATATTTTGAGCATGCGCATGCAAAAATGTTTTAAAACGGGCTGTGTAATAATCCGGTTCCCGCGTACATGGCGCAGTCAAGAATTTCCATACGCATCCGTTTTCACAGGGAAAGGGATAATAAATTTACTGCGAAAGTTCAGATATGGTATTTACTTACGAAGATCTTCAGCTTACGGGACCTTAACATCCACTGATGGCCCACGTTCAGCGGAACCCTATTATAACAAGGTTTGATAGATGTTTTAGCTTATCTGTATTCTTATTACATTTACAGTTCCATTTCTTTTTATCGAAGCCCGTACAGGAAAACTACGTTAAAATTAAGAATTCCGTTTTAATCTCAAGAGCACGTTGAAACAGAAATGTCAGAAATGCGTTCCGAGTCTGACCTATGCTGACTGCTGAGTTACGACAATCTCTGCAATGGTATTTTCACTTCTGCAGTCTTTTCTGTGGTAACTACTTGCTCAAGAGAACAGTAGTAAGTTGAGCATTTTGTGCATAAAACCTCAACATTTAAATTGAACGTTCTAATGTGGCAACGCTGATATGAAAGCAGTGGCGTAACGGAGTTTCCATAGCAATCAATTATCTGAGGTTGTTATACCCCAAGATTATTTTATAACAAGATTATACCTACATATTTTATACATGTTTTTATCTGTGATTTTCTGGGACCCCTCTCGCATTGCAGTTACAACGGCGGTACCTGATACGCACTGAATCAAGGACTGAAATATGTGTTGATTTAGCTTTTATTAGAGCACTAGAGCGACTTTAAGAGAATTCCCTGTATATTTCAGTTATTTATGTTTATCTTAAATTAGTGTGTTTATTTTATATTTTTCCTTATTTGCATTGTTAAGAATTCTTTAAAGTTTTTGATTTAATGTGTTGTTTTTATCACTTTCTCAGTCAATCTACGTCAAAGATATAAGCGTTCATGATTTTTTCGTTCCCCCAAATATTTTCTACTAGTTGAAGTTGGAGGTTGGACTTTGAACATTTGGACTTGGGATACCGCTACCGCTAGATTACACTCAACAAATTTTAACTTATTTTAGCTTTGTTTTTTGCTGTCCCAAAGCAGTGCTAAACAACATCTCGTAGTGTTTGTATGACTTTTCAGTTTGTTGCAGTGTTTAATTTTATTTAAAAAATGTCTTCTGCTGTAAAAGGTATGTGGTTTCTTGTTAGAGTGGCAAAAGAAGCAAGAAGTTTTAGATTATTACGTTAAACAAGCCCTCAAAGTATAGAAATATGGTAAAATTGGCCTACTTCATCCCTTTCATAATTTAACTTTAGTTTTTGTATTACTTGTTTGATTTTACATCTTTAGATTTTCAGATTATTCGTATTATTATTGTTATACAAAAACATAATTATTTAGCTTAAGAAGAAAATACTGATATTTATATATAATTAATTGGTAGGTAATTTAACATTTATTGCAATTAATAATAATAACTATTTTAATTAGACATTTATGATAATTACACTTATTTTTCACCTTTACCACATACGCCGAGATCAGGTAATTCTTGTAATATTGATGTGAATTTAAAAGCAATTTATTTAAATGAGTTATTTTACTTGTAATTATATTATACTTATATAAATGGACTGAGACTAAAAGTTGGTACCCGAAACTAAATAACAAATGCAAAACCAAAATGCTGTATACCTGCTATTCATTTGTTTAGATGCTTATTCTTTGTGGCATCACAGCTAAAAATCATGACCTACTAATAAATATTTATTATACTGTATTTCCATACAACATAAATTGTACAGGTTTATACCACATACATATAGTACATATGTGCATATTTTACACAGCAAATAATTTGGTCATTGATCTCTTATGTAAATTGGTATTAAATAAGGACTAAATTTAAAAAAAAAGAAATGGTGTATAAGTAACAAAGAGGGCTTGATTTTACTTCATTTATTATATTTACTGTGCCACCTACCTCCTCTACAGTAATGTAAAACGAATAAAGACTAGATATCTAAATAGCTAACATTTTTCAGATATTGTTATAGTAGCAGCTAAGCGTACAGCTATTGGTACATTTGGTGGGAAATTTGTAAAAACAAGTGCCTGTGATTTACAAACCATTTCAAATAAAGCTGCTTTAGCTTCAGCAAACATCAAGCCAGAATTAATAGACACAGTTAATATTGGATGTGTAATACCTGTAAGTAAAAGAACTGATCAGAAATGGTGCAATATTAGACATGTAGATTGTCAAGGAAATAAAAATTGCTAAAATTTATTATATCTTTAGGGTTCATCACCTGATGGTGGGTTTCTAGCTAGACATTCACAGCTAAAAAGTGGAATACCTCAAGATCGACCTGCTCTTCAAATCAATAGATTATGTGGTTCTGGATTCCAATCAATTGTAAATGGTGTTCTTGTAAGTAAAATATGAAAATAAATAAATAATAATTATATCATTATTTAGTCTTTATATTATAAACATGTTGAGGAGCATTAATTGCAAGAAATTACAACTTGCAAAAATTAGTAGGGCAAAGTTCGCAGAAAAATGGAAATTGACCAAGGAATTTGTTTTCATCTCAAAGTTATCAACAACAATAATGACAATGACATTTAAAATTAATTTTAATCTCGATTGCAAATAAAAATAGAATATTTGAACGAAAAGGTTTAAAGTCCAATTAAATTATTGAGGATTACCAAGCTATGAATAATATATCAGTTATAATACTGTGATAATCTATACTACTTAATACTTAACATCTTTATATTAAACTAATCTTTTCTTAGGACATATCAACAGGTGCAGCAAAAATATCGTTAACTGGAGGTGCAGAAAATATGTCCCAAGTGCCTTTCACAATTCGTAACATGCGTTTTGGAACTCAATTGGGAATTAATTATCAGTTGGAAGATTCTTTATGGGTAGGACTTACAGACAGTTATTGCAAATTGCCTATGGCTCTTACTGCAGAAAAACTTGGAGCACAATGTAAAGTTACTAGAGAAGAAGCTGATGAATTTTCTTTAAGATCACAACAGCGCTGGAAAGCTGGTAAGGCTATAAAAATTAAAAAAATGAATGTTTTACATCTGAAGATATTTACAGCTCAAGATGGAGGAAGATTTAAGGAAGAAATTGTTGGTGTACCTGTAAAAGGCAAGAAAGGACCAGAAACTTTGGAGGTCGATGAGCATCCAAGACCACAAACAACTCTTGAAGGACTTAAAAAGCTAAAGTCGTTGTTTAAAGAGAATGGACTTGTTACAGCTGGTTCAGCATCTGTAAGTACCTCTTGGGTTATAACCAAAATCTATATTTATAGAATTTATAGTACTTCTTGGTTTCATATTTTTATTGTTTCTACAAACATATTCAGGCTGATAATTATTTATAAGAATACTACACTTTTGTAAACAGTGTTATTGTTAGAGATAAAAAAGTCAAAAATTATCTTATTTGTTAGGTGTATGAAAATATAAATAATCAAGTGATTCAGCATGTTTTTCTCGTGACATTTTTAGAATTTAAATGGCAAATATTCAATCTAAAAACTCATTTGGTAACTTAAAAATTTTTTGCCATAATCAGCTCACGCTGTAATGAAAGAATGAACTATTGCTCGATGATATGTTCAGATTTTAGCCTGAACTTTCATTACACCATAATTAGGATTTAAAAAAATGTAATTTTGTTTTATATTATATATCTTGGATTTTATTTATAAATAAAGCCTAAATTAATTTGTGTAGGGAATTTGTGATGGAGCAGGAACAGTTATTATAGCTAGCGATGCAGCTGCCGCTCAAAATAACCTTAAACCACTTGCTAGAATATTAGCGTATTCTACTGTAGGAGTTGACCCATCAATTATGGGTATCGGACCTGTTCCTGCTATCCAGAATGTTCTTAAGGTCTCTGGATTAAGCCTTAACGATATTGATTTAATTGAGGTAAGAATATATGCTTTAATAATGAAATAAACTGTTAATTCTAAAATTGTGTTTTTAGATTAATGAAGCATTTGCAGCACAAACTCTTGCCTGCGCAAAAGAACTTAAACTTGATATGGAAAGATTAAATGTTGATGGTGGTGCTATTGCCTTGGGACATCCCTTAGCTGCTTCTGGTTCCAGAATTACTGCTCATCTTGTTCATGAACTGAGGTAAATATTAAATAACTTATAACGTTAATAAATAAACTTTTGTAATCTTAAATCGTGTGCAGGAGAAGGAAAGCAAAATATGGAATTGGTGCTGCGTGTATTGGAGGTGGTCAAGGAATTGCTCTTTTGATTGAAGCCTTGTAAGATCCTTTTGCTTTGAAGCAAGCTTTAACCTGTTGTAAAGTCATGAGAATATGTTCTATTATTAGTGTGCTATTTTTGTTAAATTCAATTGTTTTTTTTATCATGGATTACTTTAATTAAATATGAAGCTAAGTTTTATCATTTTATAAAGTTACATTATTTATTACTTATACAAATTGTTTTATATTTACATACTTTTTCATTAATTTGCAACCACATTAAATTGTAAAACTGACTGATGGATAAAAATGTATTTTTTTGTATTTAAGTAACAGAATAAAGTCTTTTATATAAAATTCGGTATTTATAAATATATGTAGTTTTTCTATTCCTATGCAACAGTTTCAACTTGAGGAGGAGCTAATGATTGATACAATTTTGTAACAGCTGTTTGTACAATTTGTTGGAATGTTTCATCAGTTGAACATATGACTTCCTAAAAACAAATGAATTAATGCTATGTTTGCTCATGTTTAATGCCCAAACAACTTACTAAATTCAGAAGATCAATATCTGCACGCTTATCATTGACAACAACATATAATTTTTCACCTTTAAACATTTTTGGCACTGAATCTTCACCAAACATATCTTGTAACATTTCAATAAGACATTCCTATAATTTTTTTCCATCATTTAATATACATGTAGTTAACAGCTTGATATACATTATACTAACCTTAAAATGCATTCGATCGACTTTTGCACTTAATGACATATTCTTAATTGGAGCATCTAGTGATTCTGCTTGTAATATAGCAGCAACAACAGCATCAGCATACATATCATTAACAGGATTTGCAATCCACTGAAAGTACAATAGAATCAATAACTTACATGATAAATTCAAGATAATTATACCTCTAAAGTGACTATTTTATTTTCTATTGTAATATCTACAACATTAAAGGCACGCATCTTTCTGTCACCTTCAATTGTTTCCAGCAATCCAGCAATTTGGGTTACAAGATACCTCAAAACAGCAATAGATCCTGAATAATGAATACTTTGTCGTTGCATAACCTGACTCATAGACATATCGGTATATTCTAAAAACAAAAACCAAATATTAAAAAAAAAAAGTCTAAATCCATCCTTACTTTTTACTTACTAGATAAATCATTTGCTGCAAGTACATGGTAATTAAAATTGCGCTTCACTAAAATTCCTGATAAAGTATTGCCCGGTTTTGGTTTCTCCACAGCTAAAGCACCCATCACTTTTGCTGTCTTTTCACCTCTAAAATACAATTCAACAGCATGAGTGTTTCTTGGATTGTGTAACTGTATAGAAGTATTCGGATCATCTTCATATTCTCTTTGCAGGGCTGCCTTTAGACGACTCATTTCATTCTGTTCACCATGGACGAGTACCTAACAAAAATTGAATTCTTTAGCAAGTGCTAAGCTGAATGCCATAATTATTGAACTGGAATATCTAAATGAAATGTATAGATGACATGGGCTAATTCCTTGACATTATACTTTCTCCAACAATACGAAATAAATTTTCAAGTTCGTTTTTTTTTTGAAAAGATTTCCAGATCTCAACATTATAAATTCCCTGACTTTTAGGATAGTTACACAACTCTCCAACAATACCACGGAAAGTGAGCTCAAACTTGGAAAAGATGAATGACTTAAAATCCAAATTGCTATAGCTCAAGAATCAGTTGATGGATTTTTACTACATTTAATGTTTGTCCAGTGGTGGCCTAAAATTTTCATTAATCATCATGAGTAACAGGTGACACCCCCTGGTGACAAAAACTGCGTTTTCTGTACCCATGTGCACAGCATCGGGAGATCAAAAGTAGGGGTACTATTTTTAGGGATCACCAGCGTATCTACCCATCCACACTTGATGAAATTCTGCTTCATCAGTGTCTATGAGTAGGGGGCACTATTACTTTTTGAAAGATATCAAATTGGGACTCAGGGGTTTCCTTCTATTTCAACCTATGTACATCTACAGAACCAACTTCCTTATATTTCCAGACCTCAGTGTTTTAGTGGTCATGGTAGAATGGGCAAAATGTAACTGTAAAAATCTGTTTCTCAATAACAGTAAAAGATAAGCTAATCGTGTTTGCAGATTTGTAAATAGAAAGTCACCAATGTTTTTCAGTCACCTTTGAGTCCTCCTTTCATTGGCCATGATTTTGCAAAATTTCTCTGCTTCATTGAATACCTGGAAGTATTAGCTACAAAAGACTACTTGAGTGTACTCTGAAAATGGCCAACTTGATTGTTGAATTTCTAAACAAACTGGAGAAATTCTACTGTTTTAAAACAATTTCTAATTTCCTGTTTTTAGACCTGAATATCAGGATGGTTTATGCTTACTTCTACAGTGATAAAAAGATAATTTCAGATATAGACAGACTCAGAACTTGCAACATAGATTGGAGATGCAGGGACTACTTATGACTACAATCTAATTATTAAAATGGCACACGTGCTAATCAGTAATATGAAATCAAGTAGATATTCCATTTTAAAAACATTCTGTGTTTATGTTCCACTGCTGAAGTAAAACAAAAGAGGCTACGCTAAAAGTTAGACCGTACCTCGGCAGTTGCGCATGCGTAAATTCACAACATTCAGAGCTACCATTACTTAATGGTTACTAAGTTAGTAACTAACTAGAAATTGATAATAGTGATTCAGTGGGAAAACGAAACTGTCAATAATCTGCAAACACTTGCATCTTGCATCGCTTGCATTTTGGTGGTTCCGACGCAAATTACCTGTGGATTTATTTAAAAACAGTTCGTATGAACTAATTAATCCTGCCTTAAACTAATTGAAGTTGTTATTGGATGTAATTTATTTAACATAATTATTATATTTAGTTCTTTTATTTAAAATTTTGTTCACTAGCTGTAATTGATACTTTGTAAAAATCTTTTACATTAGTATTTGTAGTTAATAAGGTTATTTAGGTTTAGATCTTATTAGAATTTAGATAAATAGGTATCAACATGGAATCTAATAAGTGCCAGTATTGTTACAAGGAATTCTCTAGTAGCAGTTCAAGAAATAGACACATCAAAAATGTCCACAATAAGATAGTCAAAACTTCAAGAATCAGTCGCATCAAATGTTCATTATGCTTGATTGAAACAGGCACTCATGGAAATTTAAAGCAGCATTTAACTGAAAGTCACCATGTAAGTGTAGATGAAATATATTTATCTTTTTGTAGCAAGGATAAAGTTGCTGTCTGGCTACAAACAGCACAGATTGAAGCAAATTATTTTATATGTGGGCGAAAGCAAAATAAAAAAGGGAACGAAATTCGTTATGCTTGTAATAGAAGCGACCTAAAAGGTGAATATTCATTATTAAAAAATCTATCGTGTATAACATCAAGTCATATTATTTATTTAAGGTCATAAAAGCAATTGCAAAATACGAACAGAAAAAACTGGAGGATCTATTAAAATTCAAGGGGTATGCCCATCACATTTAGTTATTAAATTTTATGAAAATGGTAAAAGAAAATAATTATATATATAAAATTTAAAAGTACCTAATGAACTTAAATAACATCGTAGATCAAGCATCCATCAAATTTTGGAAAACTCATGTTGGACATGACGAGGAAATAAGAAGTCAACATCTAACTAGGGTGGAAAAAAACATGATTGTAAATAAACTAAAAATTGGTATTTCTATTGATCGAATTTTGGATGATGTAAGAAAAGTGGAATGTAATAAACTGAGCAGATTTAATTTAGCAAGCAGAAAAGTTATTAATTATTTAACCAAAAAACACAACATAGATAAAAGGAGACATGATAATGATGTCATAGCTGTTGGTTTGAAAGTTCAAGAATGGAATCAAAATGGAAAAAATTATGCCTTTTTCTTTAAACAGGAAGGTGAGAGTAGCATGTTGTGTTGATAAAAACTGCTGGTAGTTGTATGTACAGTATTCTTTTATAATAAACATTACAAAATAACAAATATTAACCAGTGGTTTTTACCAATCATGAAATGAAGCACATCCAAGTTGTTTCGTTTTTGCAATTTGCTTATAATTCGGGGATTGGTGATTATAATAATATTAACATGTACAACCGTGTGTAAGTGAAAATTGCATTATTTATTATTGTTACTATTAGAAATGCATTACTTGGTGGTGGGTCTTTGCTGTCATTTTTTAATTAAAAATATGTATATATAAAATTTTTATCTATTTATCTTTGAATTGGCAAAAATCTAATAAATGTCTATGTGGAGTGCTGGTCATGGTATATGGTGGAGGGCTTTTATGATTATTTTTAGGTGAAAGTCATCCTATTCTCAAAGATACAGATTTTGCTGTGGGATTTATGAACGCAACTATGGAGAAGAAATTAAAAGATTTCGGAAACATAATTTGTATGGATGGTACTCATTGCACAAATAGAAAGGGGATAGATTTAACGATCATGCTTGTAAAAGATGACAAAAATGCAGGATTTCCCGTGGCTTTCTTTTTAACGAATAGATTAGATCAGGTGGCTCAAGAGCTTTTTTTAGGTGCTTTGAAGAAAAAAGTGGGAGAAGAATTGCAGCCAGAATATTTCATGAGTGATGACGATTCCAAATATTATAATGCGTGGGTAAAGGTGATGAAGAGTGAACCCAGAAGACTTTTATGTACATGGCACGTTATAAAAAACTGGAATTTGCAAGGAAGAAATAAAATAAAAAACGCTGAAATCAAGAAAACAATGAAAAATGATTTGAAGAAAATTTTAAATGAAACTAAAGTAAATGAATTTGTAAAACTGTCTAATGAATACTTCGATAAATTTAAAACATGCTCAGGAAATAGACTTTTTAGATTATTTACAAAAGTAAATTTTATTGTAGCTATATTATACATTTAATTTGATTATCTGCTTTTTGTTGTAGGTATTATTTTCAGGATCAAAAACGAATCAGTACGTGGGCACACTGCTTTTGATTAGAAGCAGGAATAAATACGAATATGGCATTAGAAAGTTTGAATAATTTATTGAAAACCAACCAAATAAAAAGAAGGACCAACATCACTGTAGAAAAACTTTTGGATAAGATTGAAGATCTAGTGGATTCAAAAATGTGGCAGAGAATATTAAATATGGAAAGACCAAATGCTAATAGCTACCAGGACAAGGTAACATTAAAACAACATAAAACTGCAGAACGGATGGACAGGAATTTAATCACAGAGGTAGGGTTTGGAGAATTTCAGGTAAGGTCCTCCAAAGGTGAAGAGTTATATAGTATTACATATAATAACATTTGCAAAACAGATTGCAGGTTTTTGTATTGCAGGGTATGTAAAATTTGTTTCCACATGTATAAGTGTCAATGCCATGAATATTCTGTAAAACTAATATTTGCAAGCATATCCATTTGGTATGCTTGTATGAACAGGAGAAGGAAGATAATTCTGTTTCAGGAGACGTAGAGACACTTGGTAGAATTCAAAGTAATTGGAATACATACAATTGTTACATGATTATGAACTTCAATAGATTTAAAGACGAACTCTGTGTTATTTAATATACCCTTTGCACTATATATGTACTGTATTTAGGCCCATAAAAAAATGTTGAAACTGAATACAACCGTGCGCTTTTTAAATTTTAAACAAGCGCATGCGCACATGCCGAGGTACGGTCTAACTTTTAGCGTAGCCTCAACAAAAGAGCGTGACAAAAATGATTTTCTTGTGTTTGGGAGTAAATTCTCTGAAATCCTATCTATCTTTGCTTCTTTCTGAGATATCTCACTCCAAAGAACATTGGATATTTTTGTTTTAAGTGAATATTTAGTAAACCAGATTTTTTTGAAAATGCAGAAACAGGAACAAATAGCTTTTCAAATTTTTTTTCAAGATCCCAATAGTTAGCCCCAAATCTGCGACATTCTGTGTATAACTGAATGTGCATCAAAATCAATATGAATTAAATTGTAATAAACTTTGCATAAGATCAACAAAAAACTGCAGGACAGGTTTACAACAAAGATAAACTAATAATATACTTACAACATGTGGTGGCTTTAAAATCCTTATAAATTCACTTGTCTGTTGATAATCTGTATGAGCAGAAAATGAAATGTAATCAACAGACATTTTCAAAGGCAACTTCTGTCCGACCATGGTTGTTATCTCTTCTGGTTCAGATAAAATAGTTTTTGCTAATGTGCCTTCAACGCAATAACCTATACATCATTCATAAATAAATTTGTAAGTTAATCGAGATTAATAAAGTGTCTTACCAGCTATAATAACACCATTCTTAGCATCAGTACACCAAGATTCAAAAAGTTCCCGTGAAAGTCCACTTTGCATCATACCTGGTGATGCCATTACAACACATGGACCTACATCATCGAAATGATCAATTCCCTGTAAAATATAATTTATGTTTACAATGATATTTGCAAATCAGTCATTTATTTACCTTTAAATTTGAAATATGTCTAAAAACAAATGGATTATTAATAGCAATTTGTCTTCTAATTTTTTCATTCATTGCATTAATATAAGTCTGATAAACTGCCATACATTTCTTTGCTAAAGAAGATGCATAATATATTGGAATATCATGCAATTCTGGATGTTGACTCCAATACTCATCTACAACAAATAATTTATGCATAAAAAGTCAAGTATAGTATTCCGATTTTATACATTTACCTAAAATAAGCAAAAGTTCTTGAGCTCTTCCTAAAGCAAAAACAGGTATTAGGCATCTTCCACCTCGTGTTACAATATCATGTACGAGATTTGTAAATCTACTTTCCCGTTCTTCTCGTTTTTCATGAATATGTGTACCATAAGTTGATTCCTATAAAAAGTTATTTTTCTGTAAAAAGCTGATAATTGTATAACATAATTCTCTTACAGTTATTAAAACATCTGGTTTAACTGTTGGTATTTCGGCTGCCATTAAGTGTCTGTCTTCCTGCCTTGAAAAATCTCCAGTATATAAGATCTGTAATAATATATCACATTCTTAATAGTGTACTACAACAAAGTAACTTGTATCTCATACTTTAACTCCAGCAATTTCTATCATAAACATTGCAGCTCCTAAAACGTGGCCAGCATTATAAGCCCAGAATTTTATACCTAATACATCTTTCTCTTCATGAAAATTGATAGTTTCTATTTTATCCATACTAGCTTCAAGATCTGATTCTGTGTACAACATTTGTTCAGTGGCAATATTGCTATAAATATTACGATATAAAAGTGGATTATTAAAATATAAAATACCCAAATCACTAACCTTACTTTAATGTAATCCGAAAGTAACCACCTATAAATTGCTTTAGATGCATGAGTCATGAAACAGCGTCCTTTGAAGCTAGTTTTCTGTAAAAACCATGGAAGTGCACCACAATGATCCAAATGAAAACTTGAAATATAAAAAGAATTAATACGTTACAAATAAAACAATTTTATAATTCTTACTGTGATATAAGCAGTAAATCGATTTCATCAGCTTCAATTAAATCAACAAAAGGTAACGCATCCATTCCTGTCAAACCAGGATGTATACCGCAATCAAGCTACAATTGTATAATATCAAGTACAATTTATTTAATTTAGGTCTATCTTACCATAATCTTTTTTCCTTTAAATTCAATCATAATACAAGATCTTCCTACTTCTTGTCCAGCTCCACTAGAATTGAAAATCAAAATTAGTAACAAACTTATTTCTATGAATTCACTGTTAATTAACTTACAGTGGTCTAATTATTAATTGATCACTTTCCTCGGCTGGAACTTGAGAATCTGGTTTCCTTTTTAGAGACATTTTTAATAATATACTATTACAATAGTATTAAGAAATACTGTTCATATCTACCGCAAACTCAACAAAAACAAACTTAACCTAACATTGCTTAACCTAACATTTCACTTTCTTTTTCATAAAATTGCGCATGCTGTGTGCATTTGACATTTGTGTACAGCGTTGTCAAAGGAGTAGAAAGTTGTGTTTATTAAGTACTTACTACATTCTCAATACAATGGAACGATAATCAAATATACAAAATCTAATTTTATATATATAGATAACTTTGCTAGTTGTTAGATTTTAAATTGTAGTTTATGTTTTGTGGTCTCTTTCATTCTTTGTTTTTATGTTTTTTTTTGTTGTTTACGTATATTTATTGAGAGGTTAAGTGGAAGAGTAGTTAATTCATTTGGCATTAGCAATTAATGTCAATGTTTATTTGATTAATCTCCTCATTAAAAAATGCATCACCATATTATTTATGCAAAAAGCTGTATAGACTCATCATGGCAGGAACTTTTTAAATTCTAATAACAGATAACACGATAGAGAGTATACATAAACTCTAAATTATTTAAATTTGAAGTTAAAAACATAGTTTTAGAAATTAATTGCAACATAAGTGTTAGATTAATTTGAGACACAATACTTATTTAACTTTAGTTTATTTTCATCAAGAATGATGAGAACACGTTTTCGTTTTTACAGTATCGCCATCACAAGAGAGAGAGAGAGCAAAAACAGTGTTTCCATGAATACAAATATAACAAATGTTGCCAATATAAAAGTAAAATACTCGTTAGAACATTAATACGCCTCCTTACTTTTATATTGCAATAGCTTAAATATAACCAAGAGCTAATGAGCTCTAGAACTACACTACAATATTATGATTACTTAGATAGAATGCTAACAGTTATTTAGTCTAAACTTAATAAGTAGACTAACATACAAAAACTTAAATATTAGTTTTTAACATTCAACAAATTTCTTAGTTTAATGAATTTAATATTACCTAATGCTTTTGTAAACAAATCAGCAATATTATTTTCTGAATCTATTTTTACAACTTCTATTTTTCCACTTTTCACATTTTCATGTATGAAATGATAATGTACCTCTATGTGCTTAGAATTTTTAGTAAAATTTCCATACTTAGCAATAGCTACTACTTCGGAGTTGTCCTCATAGATTTTTATTGTTTTGCAAATTTTAATAAACATCTCATTTACTAAACATATTAAGAAATTAATTTCTGTTACAGCTTCTGATAGGGCCACATACTCTGCAAAAGTCGAAGAGTTTGTTACACTATTTTGTTTTTTTAGATTTCCATAATATAGTATTTCCAAACAATTGAATGACAAATCCTGTAGTAGATTTTCTATCCTGAGTATCACCTGCCCAATCAGAATCTACATAACAATCCAATATATCAGCACTACTGCTTTTATAATATTTTAGTTTAAGATCTTTAGTCAAATACAAATATTTTAATACTCTTAAAGCATATTTAAAGTGTGTTTCATTATAACAATTTTGGAATCTGCTTAAATAATTTACACTAAAAGATATATCAGGCCTAGTACCAGAGTTAACGTACAAAAGTGCACCAATTAAATTTCTGTACTTAATATCATTGTTTACTTCCGATTTTTCAAGTTTTAAATTAATTTCCATTGGTGTCTTATACAATTTTGAATTTTCAATGCCATAACGCTTGGCTAACGATTCAATATAAGACTTCTGGCTTAAAGTTAATGTGTTATTTAGACCATACTCATAGTCAATGTCTATGCCAATATAATTTTTAACTTTACCTATGTCCTTCATTTTAAATTTTTTTAAATAAACTGTTTTTAATATGAACAATAGCTTGTCTATCTTTAGAACATATTAAAAGATCGTCCACAAACAATAGTATATAAATTAATGAATCATTCTCTTTTTTAACATATAAACAATAGTCATAATAACTTCTATGGAATCCAAGTGTTTTCAAAAAATCATTAAAACAATCATACCATGCTCGGGGACTTTCCTTTAAGCCATACAATGCTTTATTTAACCTGTAAACTCTATCAGAACCATCTTTATAACCCTCAGGCTGTTTTACATAAACCTCAGATAAGATTTTGCCATTAAGGAATGCTGTTTCTACATCCATTTGACGAATTTCTAATGAATTTTGGCAACAATAAGATAATAACAACTTCAAAGTAGGCATTTTAGCTATATTACTCTTCTTTTTGTAGATCCACTTTACATCAATTACCCTTTTGTCCTTGACAGGGTTGTTTACGAGTGTCCAAGTATTGTTTTTTATGAGACTATCCATTTCACGATTCATTGCTTCTTTCCATTGCAGAGATTCAGAAGACGTTATCGCCTCCTGAAAATTTTGAGGAATCATAGCATCACAATAGTTTACATTAATACAGTAATAGCCAAATTCTTCGTCAAAACGGAGTGGAGCTTTAATTTTTCTTCCTGATCTTTTTACTTTTATCTCTACTTCATCATCTTCTTCTTCATTATCATTTGTCTGTAGCAAATTTTCCTCATTTTGATTTTTTGTTGTATCTACAATAGTTTGTTTTTCTATTTCCTTCTCTTCATCATAGTTAGATTGCCTCTCTTCATCTTCAAATCCACATAAGTTTACATCCTCTTCTATTATATCGCAGTGCCTTGCTATTATTACTCTATTGTTCATCAACACTCTATACCCTGTATCTGTATATCCAAGTAAAATTCCAATTTCTGCTTTCTTGTCCCATTTAGACCTTCGTTTTTCTTTAGGAATTCTGACAAACACTTTGCTTCCATACATTCTTAAATTTTTTACTGAAGGCTTCTGTTTGAAGAATATTTCATACAGGGTTTTTTGTTCAATAGTATTAGTCAAAGTTCTGTTTTTAAGGTATGCAGCTGCTTTAATTATTTCTGGCCAAAATCTTTGATGAATTTTTGCCTCTGATAAAAGACATCTTCCCATATCCATTAATGATCTATTGTATCTCTCTGCAGTTCCGTTTAATTCATGCACATATGGGGGACAAGGTTTAATTATTATTCCTTTTTCTTTTGCAAACTGAAAAACTCTTGAATTTATATACTCCTTTCCATTATCACACCGCAATTCTTTTATCATTTTTCCAGTCAGATTTCGAATCTCATTCACATATTGAACTAAACAATCAAATACTTCAGTTTTAGTTTGAATACAATAGACTTTGGTCAGTTTGCTGTAATCATCAATGAAAGTTAGAAAATATTTCTCACCTTCATATCCTGTAGTCTGATGTGGCCCATTTAAATCAGTATGTACGATCTCCAGTATATCCTCAGCTCTTCTTCTATTATTATGGAATGGTAAATTATGCATTTTATTTTCAATACAAGTAGCACACTTCAAATATTCAGATTCTATTTCTTTCGGTAGCC
The DNA here is from genome assembly GCA_011009095.1 of Ignelater luminosus. Lineage (NCBI taxonomy): Eukaryota > Metazoa > Arthropoda > Insecta > Coleoptera > Elateridae > Ignelater > Ignelater luminosus. Next base: position 54,332 of record VTPC01001359.1, read on the forward strand.
CATCTAGTACTTCATTCTTACACATTTTTTCCAAATTATTAAAGTTTATATGTCCAAGTGTACGATGTAACTTTTCTTTTAGAGTCATATTATTTTTACACACATATGCTTGCGACTTTTCTTCATTTATGTAACTTCTCATTTTGTATAGTCTTTCATCTTTAATTGCAACGGCGATTAGTCTGCCAAATGGGTTATAAATTTTAGACAATCTTCCTCTTGACACAATAGAATTTTTTTCAGTAATCTTTGAGTAACTCAACAAGTTGGCCTTCACTTGTTTTACATAAAATACATTTGTCAATGTCACCTCAGACTTGTGTCCATATACTGTGAAAAAAACTTTAATATTACCAACTTTTGTGGCCTCTAAAGTGCTTCCATCACCAATTTTAACTTTTATAGGTTTTTGCAATATCTCACAGCGGTCAAAATATTTATCATTGTTAATAATATGGTCTGTACAACCACTATCGAGTAACCATTCAATTTGACCATTCCTTGGTTTATGATCTTGACTTGCAGATATATTATTTGTTATAATTGTATTAAAACTGCTTCCTTGGGACTCACGATTAGTATTTTGAAAATTTCCTCGTCCTCTATGAAAATTTCTGAAGTTATTTTGACCACGTCCCCGTCCTCGAAATGCAGAAAAACCACCACGGCCTCGACCACGGTTACTTCCAGAGCGACAATCCCTTTTTAAATGGCCGGGCTTACCACAACCAAAACATGTATAATTTTTATCCGATGATGACTTCGCTTCAGCTTGAAATACATTTGACTTGTCATTTGAGACATTATTTGACTTTTCTTCCATGCTTTTTAGTTTGATTTTACTTTTTAAGTATTCTACTGTTCTCTCTTTCATTGGTAAAACGTCTATTAAATCACCAATGTGGCTATAATTTTGTGGTAATGACTTTAACATGTAGTTTAATTTTTCCTGCTCCGTGACTGCAGCACCAGCTTGCTTTAATTCATTTACTGCTTTTTTCAAAATCATCGAAATACAATGACGTGTCTGAATAATTACTTAGTTTGACAGTTTCTAGATTATGCCGACACACAATTTGCAATGCTGTTGATTTCTTTAAATACATTTCGTCAAATTTTTGTATAATTTCGTAGGCAGAATTTAACTCGCTTATATATTCAAGTTGTTTGTTAGAAATTGCACTATAAATGTAATTAATCGCCTGTATGTCGCGATCGTCCCAACTTTCGTTGTCGGTACCACTTTTTGGTCTCATTACGACATCTTTGCATCGCTTAAATTGTAGGAATCGAAATATTCGTAACTTCCAGCTATTGTAGTCTGCCCCGTCAAATATAGGAATGTTAATATCAATTTTCGCCGCCATCACAACGTGTTCGCTTTTCGTACTTTACATATATTTTTGCACTGTTTTGTTAAATCTGACTGTACTTATACGATTTATTTTTCTAACCACGGACCTCTGCTACCATGTTAGATTAATTTGAGACACAATACTTATTTAACTTTAGTTTATTTTCATAAAGAATGATGAGAACACGTTTTCGTTTTTACAGTATCGCCATCACAAGAGAGAGAGAGAGAGAGAGAGAGCAAAAACAGTGTTTCCATGAATACAAATATAACAAATGTTGCCAATATAAAAGTAAAATACTCGTTAGAACATTAATAATAAGCAAACATAAAGGCTTACAACTTCAGTCTACGATGACCTCAAAAAATTTCTGATTGATCAAGACGAGTATGGTTCAATTCTTGTCGTCTTCTCTATGACTTGTCCAATCTGCAATGGATATTTCTTAGTCTACTCTTGATTATATTCCTTGATGCTGACTGATGCATCTGGAATCCACACCAGTACTTCATGGTCTCTTCGGAAGGCCATTCAAACTGTGTTCAAACTCGATCCTTCCCAAAAGAACTTCAACTTCTTCACTAACCAGTCTTTTGTTTCCTCAGTTGTCCACCAATGTGTAGTGCATTCAATATTCCTGTCGTAAATTTGGTACTTAGAAATTGCGGAGACCTTGTAATGGTCAATTGTTGCGAGATGTTGTTCTGATAACTACGTCTGCTTGTTTCTGGCTCAGCGTTCGTCAGAGTGTCTAGCGTATAAACCACTGCAATTGTTCCTCTTTAGTAGCCTTGCTTTACGACACAATGTGTTTATAGCTACCAGGGCCGGCGGAACATGATTTTCTGAGGCATGAAGTACAATAAAGGTCGTTACACACACATGTAAACCAAATAGGCACGCGCACGCGGGAAAGCGATTTGAATAATTAAAAAGTTCTTTTATTGTGTATCATTAAAAATAATGAATAAATATACATTAAATAATAAAATAATAAGAAATAAAAAACATATATGGTTATCGATAAATATTGAAAATTAAAATACAAAATTTTCAGCTATGGAACTCCATATTCAAAGAAATCTCAAGTATGGAGTGCTCCATATTCACCATATGCCTTCCGCTGGCCCTTAGCTACTGTGTGTCTTTTTAGCTGCTTTATATCTTTCTTTATGCTATGTAGGAAATGCAGCATCGGAGAATGATTTAGCAGGCATTTGCTTACTTCTCCTTGGGTCTGATCTATTCGTCGCTGCAACAGGTTGCCGCTTCTTGGATGGGTTTCAGCTGTCCAGGTCGTAGTTGCAATTTTCTATCCCTTGCGCGTCCTTTTTGTCTTCTACGACTGCTTAGGCTGATTTCCGCCCCAAGACAAGTAGAAACCTTGTCTATAATCAGTTCCGTAGTATCTATCCTTGTGGATGTTATTTCTTAATAATGATCTACATCGGCAGTATATAAAGCTAAATACTCCGAGAAATTCCTTGATCGCTAAATTAATGACAAACTAACACTTTAAGGTATGAGGTAGATGATGGGCTAAAGTGCTACTTTTCATACATTTCGGTACAATCGTCTGTTTAACATTTAACATTTAACACTAGAACTTGTGATTTCTCACTGTAATAAAAAGTAGTAGTTTAGTTCGTTTCTAGTTGAGAACGCATTTAAAAATTACTAATCTGGAATTTGTCAAGTCAATATCAGATATAATAGCTTGTAAATTGTACAAATTTTCTAATACGTACGATATTCAAACATTTTGATTATTGAAAATACTATTTTGTTCAAAATAACATGTAGATTTTAACATTTCCAAACAAGTTCGCATAGGTAGTTTAAGGTTTGAGAAATCTCTAATTACAAAATCAATAATGTTTATTGAGCTCGTGTGCAATAACCGTTTCACGCGTTGAGTCTTACCCAACAACATTTCACGAAGACCGAGTTATATAGCAACGGGATTGTCGTGAACAGCGCTCTTAGTGTGAAACATTGCTTAGTGTTTATTAAAATGATTAGTAGCCAAGCGAGTAGGTCGAACTACGGGAAAGTCTCCGCTTAAAAGTACAGAGCATCTGAGCAACTAAAATGTGCTTGTTGAATTCCAATGGACACTTTTCCGTGGTAAAGATTGGTGTCAAGTGTTTATCTCTGTGTTATGCGTAGAATTTTGTTTGTACAGTATCAGTCGTTCTCACTATGCAAGACTAACCGCAGAGAACTTTTAAAAATGCCGTAGAGTATATTATTAGAAATCTTCAATCTTTTTCTAGAGAAGATTATTAGGAGAGTGTGAAATTTTCTAAAAAGATCTAGTTATTCCTGAATATTTCATAGTATCACTAAATAGACGTGCCGATTATTTAAGTTGGCCCCCACTAACTAAGCTGTGGACAAGTCAAATCCAGATTAATAAATAACCTTTAGTATTGCTTATAAAACCATCAAAAATGTGAAGTCTCCAGGACTATAAGCAAAGCACAGTTCCAACTGTAATTCTCTCGTACATTCTTATATAAAATGGAGATTTGAACTTTACCGAAAGTAGCAGTAGAAGAAAATAATAGCGCTCTCTCTTAGAGAAAAGTCAAGAGAGAATGTCCTAGCGAGGTAGACTAATTAAGTAGACCAACTCTTCAAAAATCCTTTGTTCTTTTCAAACGCCGACCGATGACCTTGAAGTAATAGTTGGTGGGTAACACCGATATTTCGAACAGATGTCGCTAAGCTAGTGTTAGTAGCTTGTGTAGATATATTTATGGACGTTATGAATTACTAGAAAGGCTACCATTGCATTTTCCGTTATTAAATTTCATTTTACCAAATTTATAATAGCATTGTATTATATTAAAAAGAGGATGTAAATCTTGCAGAAATATCCAAAGAAATCAAATTTATCACAATACATTTTAGATATATTATCGTTCTTGTACTCAAATATCGATCTTCAATGGTTACATTTAAATAAATCAATAAATAAATTGGTCGAGTTTTCACATTTATTACTTAGTAATTTATAAAAAAATTTATTTTGTTACATACCGTTCTTATTTTCATTCATTATGTACAATTATTGTTTTTATCAACAATTACATTAATATTATTTATTTTGTATTTCAAAGACACATGTAAAATATTTATTTTATTATAACATTATCGTAGTTAATTGCAGGTAACAAAACTTTTATTCCTTACGTTTGTTTACGTTGGGAAGTAAAAAAAAACACACGACACAAATGCTTTTACAACTCATAATTGTAGCAAATAAAAGTAACTCAGGTATAGGTCTAGTTTACTTCCACGTGTACGGCACTGATCTAACCTCGCTCGACCGCCGGCTCGGCGTTCGACCGTCGTGACATCTATTATAAAAACGCGAACTACCCTCCAACCCTGCTGGTTTGTTTACGAGCTAGTTTCCCACTTTTTTAAGAGTTGTTTTACTTCTGTAATTACTTCGAGAATTTTCAAAATCCTACAAAATATTGCCGGAAATATGAGCAGTAAGAAACCTTTGGTTGTAGAAGGGAACACTACAATAAAGAATTATCCCATGTTTATTACAAATCATGAAACTTGAATATTTTGAACAAGTCAAACATTATATTGGTTGTATATTATTTGTTTAAGAATAAGGTGAACTGACCTTATATAATTACCTTCGCAACACCAAAACGCTGCATATGTGCAAATAACGACAAATGATTACAGAAAATCAGTTTTAAAATGGATTTAGAATTTAGAATAAAGTAATAACCCTAAGCAGATGTTGGTAGTAATTGCTCGATTGTGTTATACCGTACCTACCTATTATATTAAAATGTTCACGGTTCAAAAATGTTAAGAGCAGATTCAAGGTTAACAGATAAAGATAATAAGGAATAAGTATCTAGTAGGAGTGACCTTCTACAGTATTTAAGTACTAAAAATATCTTAATATATTCTAAATACTATCAACAAAATAGATAAAGTATCTCTTTTAGATACCAAAAAGTCACTCACAAAAATATCTACACTGATTTTTGTATTATCTTTTGATATTGAGTTATCACAAGTATTACTGAAGAGGCGTCAAAGGTTATTAACATTTTATATTTAATTGTTTTATCGTTCGTAATTTTTCCCTTTTACTACAATATTAACCAGACGTATTGTTTAAAACAGTAGTAAGTATTAAAAAATATTTTAATAAGGTAAGTAGATGATCGATTTTGCATATTCCATATTAAAATTAACGATAATTTTTTCAGAATGAGTTCAAAAACATGGAAAACAACTTTTATTGAATTTCTAGAAAATAATAGAGGATTAGTAGTTCTTTTATTTTGTCTTCCTGCTAGTTTCATCTTTAATCTACTTCTAGAAATTCGTAAATTCGTTTATACAAAACTCTTCAGTAGTCCACGTCGACATGATGAAAGAGTTCGTAAAATTCAATCGCAAGTATTAAAATGGAACGATCTTCCAAAAGAAGAACGAAAACTACTATGTACAGCACGTCCCAACTGGTTAAGTTTATCAACTACATTTTTTCGTAAAGACTTATGTCATCAAATTCCTGTTGATTTATTTGATATATTGGAATTAGACGAAAAGAACTTGACGGTAAGAGTAGAACCAATGGTTACAGTTGGTGATATCACGAAATATTTGATTCCAAAAGGCTACACTTTGGCAGTTACCTTAGAAATTGCAGAAGCCACCTTGGGAGGGCTTGCGTTTGGAGCTGGAATGACAACGCATTCGCATAAAGTTGGTTTATATCATGAAAACATAATTTCCTATGAAGTGGTATTAGGTGACGGTAGTCTTGTAACAGCTTCCAAAACTGAAAACACGGATCTGTACAATACTCTTATGTGGTCACACGGAACATTAGGTTTTTTGGTTGCCCTTACTGTCAAGATCGTAAAAATTAAACCATACATAAAAATGACATATACACCAGTAAAAGGACAAAAGGAATATTGCGATATGGTACGAAAAGTTTCAGGAGCTAACAACAAAGATGATGTTGTCCCTACATACGTTGAAATGACAATCTTTAATAAACAAAGAGCAGTAGTCATGACTGGAGATTATTCGTATCATGATCCATCAATTCCAGTAAATAATATAACAAAATGGTATGTAAATGTTTCCAATATCTAATGTTGACATATTACAATTAACAAAGCTTTTTCTTCTTCTCCAGGTACAAGCCATGGTTTTATAAATACGTGGAATCGATTTCGCGAAGTGGCAAGAAACATACAGAATTAATTCCTTTACGTGAATATCTATTACGACACAATCGATCAATATTTTGGGTGATAGAATCAATGTTACCATTTGGCAACAATCCTCTATTCCGTTTGTTCTTTGGATGGCTTTTACCACCAAAACCAGCATTCTTGAAATTCACCACCACACCAGGTGTTCGCGCGTACACTTTTGCTAGACAAGTCTTCCAAGATATTGTCTTACCTATTGATGAACTGGAGAACCAGATAAATGTATCGGAAAAATTGTTTGATGCCTATCCCTTATTAATGTATCCTTGTCGGGTGTATGATCACGGACCTCACCAAAGCAATTTACCGAGACCCGCCGAAAAGTATCTCGTTAAGGATACAAATTATGCAATGTATAATGATTTAGGAATATATGGAGTACCTGGTTTCATCAAGAGGAAAGCTAAATATAATCCTGTGAAAGCAATGCGCGAAATGGAACAATTTACGAGAGATGTTGGAGGTTTTGCATTTCTATATGCTGATATTTTTATGACCAGAGAAGAATTTGAACAAATGTTTGATCTTAAATTGTATGAAAATGTGAGAAGACGATATGCAGCTGAAGGTGCTTTCCCTCATCTGTACGATAAAGTGAAACCAGAAATTGATGTTATAAAAATTGGCCAGGAACTTGAAATTAAATAAACCTTTGTAAACAAAATAAAATAAACAATTCTTTAAATACATAGGTATTATAAATGGTACAGCATTTTATTGTATTTAAATAGAGTTTTCTGCATTAATAAAACAATTCAAAATCAAATCTAAAATAATCTTATTCTATGCAGCGTAGCGTGTTAAAAACCGGGGAAATCGAAAGTACAGTAAATAAGAGGATAACAGAATTTGGTTTAAAATTAACTAAGAGGGCTTTTTGGTTGATCATGTTGGTATGAAATAAATCATTCTTTTTGTATATTTACACCACTGACTTTGTTTTGAAACAATAGAATGCGCAAGTGCTGACGTCACGCTCTCTTACTATTCGTAAAAGTAAAAAGTCTATATCAACAAATAAACATTTCTTTAAAATTCCCTATTGATAGATTTTATTTTGACACCACTGGTTTTGTTATTGATAAATGCCACAGATTAAATAAGAGTCAGATATTTCACTCCCCCACCAATGTTCCTATTTTTTGTTTCAGCACATTTACATTTGCAGCTCTGGGAGTTTATCACTCCTACTCTTTTACGCGCGTTTTATGAAAAGTGCATACACGCAATGCTGCTTGCGCAGTACATGTCAAAATAGCAAGCTCTGGGAGTTGCTTTGAGGGAGAGAGAGAAAGAGAGAGAGCGAAAGAGAGAGAGAGAGAGAGAGAGAGAGAGCAATAGAATCCACAAATTTGTCGAAGTGAAATATCTGACTTTTATTTAATCTGTGTAAATGCTAACCTCAAAATGACAACTGTCAAATAATAGCATATACTTATAATGGGGTATACGGAAAGTAGAAGAGTGTGTTGATGGTCCTCGATTAGAGTAAGATAAAACGATACCGTTCTGTCTAACCGTGTGCAAAGTGTGGCCTTCAATGCGCATGCGTTAATACGTGACTTCCGTTCGCTTTCGCGTATTTGTTTATGTTTTGACGATTTTGACACTTACATGCTTTGCTCATATGTGTCACGTGTATCACGAATTAAAACGTGTCGCGTGTTTGTTGTTATCATTTAAGATTGCCAGGTTCGATTTTTAATTCTCAAGTTAATTGACATAAAGAATATTTGCCCTCGGTTCAAATCTTAACTTCTTAAAAATTAAATATACGTATAAATGAAATTGAGATTACATAACAGTTATTATTACCAATCAAACAGTGAAATAAAAATACTTTCATACATGTTGTACACATAATTTTTTTCATACTGATCTTGTAACTCAAAATTTGATCACAAAGAACTTCAGAGTTCACAATTAGTTTCTTCTGATTTTAAAAAAGTGTTACTTTCTTTACGATTTTTTGTTAAAAAAAAGACGGCTTTCAAAAGAAAACTTGTGCTGTTTTCTGTATTCGACACTCCAATAATCACAATAATAGCGTGGCCACACAAAAGATGCTCTTTATTGCAGAAACCAATTCGTCTACTATGTTAGGTTAGGTTTTTCAGTCACCTAATTTTAAAATTGCCGCCAGATAATCCGGATATTTTATGCAACTCGTTAGAAAGAAAGGGGTATCTAAATAAGTAAGATGGAAATATACTGCTGTCGCATTTTTCAGGACCAATTGCTCTTATTGAAATTGTATCGACATGTTCCGTATATTCCATTATAAGTATATGAATAATATGTACACAGCTTAACATGAATATCAAGATCCTGAATTTAGGTACTAAAGCATTTGAACAGTATAGCAACCATTTTTCTATATTTCTTTAAATAACGGCAACGCGTTTTCAAACTAAGTACATCAACCAATTAAATGTCTCAGTCTAAAATGCGGCTGCCTGGCCTGCACACGGTGCAGTGTCCCTTTTACATAGGTACTGAGGGGTATCTTGTGGTGTTTTCCACTTGGAAGTTTCAAATACGCTTTAACATTTAAAACTATCAATGCTTTATCTAAATTAGATAAATTGTATTGTAGTTACATTAAATCTCACTTTACTAACAAGTGACGAATTGTACGAAAGAGATATAAGAGGATTGATGGATAGATTGAATGTAAATTCCAAAAACAGTAATACTATAGACCTCCCCAGTAGTACAACACATTCTCATTTGCTCCATCTTAAATTTAGTGTTGCCCGACTGGTGATGAGAAACACTTTGCAGTAAAGAGACATCGAATATTTCCGGAAGCCACGTGATCACGAAATTTACTGTTGGTTAGGCAACACATCTTGCACTATTGGCAGCTCTGTTGTAATAAAAGATGATGTAGTTTTCCAGTGGCGTAGTATTGGATATATGATGAAACTACTTAAAAACTTAAATACAGTGAAATCCCCATAAGTCAAACTTCTGTAACTCGGATTTTTCTTCAACTCGAAATTTATTGCGTCCCCTTGCACTTCGTATACTAATTGCACGTAATTTTCTGTAACTCGCATTTTCTATAACTCGAACTAATAATTGCGCCCCTTGAATTTCGAGGTTTCACTGTATTTCAAATTTATTATCTCACTTTGAATGCGTTCAATCAAACTTCGATTGACTCACAAAAAGCAGATTTAGTCTTGAAAAAGACTGATCTTTAAATAGAACCAAACAAACAGTAAAAAACAATACAAAGAGACAACAAGAAATCACAGAACGTAGGCCCGTCGATGCAATTTTAGGTTAGAAATGTACTCGTGAGGGCATTACTCCGTAGTGTGGCCGACGTTGACAAATTATATTTCGCGCCACTTTTAAACTAGTCGTCACGTGGCTTCTGAAGATATTCGATGTCCCGGTACTACCCATACAGAAAATCTTATTTCAGTATTGCAAGCTCTTTTCAAGAACTGAGAATGAAGAATGCCGTATGAAGTTGTGATACCGTGTTTTTGCAAAATGGTGAAGTTAGAACATATGTTAAGTTTATGCCTAGAACTATAAGATAATCTAGATTCAGCTATTCGCTGCAGGAACACTTCCTTTGATTTTGAGACATTCAAGATTATTTTAGTTAGTTGACCAAGACGAAAACGGTTGATAATTCGATGGACGCGTCTGGATTGGTCAGTTGAAAAAGGAAAACCTTTAGTGCTCTTCTTTGTCAAGCATATATATCGCGGCCGCCGGATCCATAGCCGTTCGCGTCAAGACTTTGGCATTTTAAAAGATATTACCACTGTTAACACTAGCAAAACTCACAACAGATTTTCACAAAAAAGTGGCAAAAAAAGTAATTAGAAATTGAAGAAAAGCAATTAAAAAGTGACCAGAAATTTGCAAAAACAGAACGAGAAATTTTATTCATAAAAATCAACTCATTAACATAAAAAACAAAAAAAAAATACAAAATTCATAAACACATGTTAAGTGTAGAGTGTGTTCATTTTAAAATTCCCCACCTTTAATATCTCGAAAACAAATGAAAAATTTAAACAAGGAAAAGTACGTCAATCCTCGTGCCCAGGAGCAAGCAGCAATTGGTAACGTTGTCAGTAAAAGGTTCCTGAACGATCGACAGCAAACGTCAATTTCCGTAAACGCAAAGGCAGCAGTTTTAAAAGCGCCGAAGGCTGACAGAAAAAGAAGACCTGCTGAATTCTAACTTTCTGGCGTTGTTACGGTTGTTACACAATTAATCAACATTTTATGCGAAAAAGTTCACTTTTTCAGTTTTTTCCAGATTTTTTAAAAATCGTAAAAATATACTTAAAATGCATATTAAGACTTTAAAATTTGGTTGCGTATTATTGAAAATTTGTATACGAATACGAATTTCGGAACGCCAGAAAGGTACGCCCTGCCATATGGCCAAGGCAGGTACATGGAAGTCCAAGCCAAAGTTAGTTTTAAAAAGTGATTACATTCATAGATTAGTGGCAGAAAAGTAACTATTCGTAAGGTCCGCACTAGTTGTGATTGATAATTGTAATGGAAATACTTCTTTTGCAGTGGAAATATTGTATTGATACTAGATGTATTCTCCTTCAAAGCAAGAACATTGTCCAAGTCGCTACTGGTTTTAGTCTATTGCGTTATACCTGTAAAAGTTTTTCACTAAGGCCCGTTTGTCACGATGTAAAATTTTGTACATTTTTTATACAGTTTTTCAAGGACGCAAAATTGGATCGTTGCAAGCAGAAAAATACCTTTCAAAAAACTGTACAATATATTGTGCAGAAAATTTTAGAACTTGTTCTATTTTTCGTGCAAGATCTGCGCCTGAGTCGGCGCAGAAAAGGGCTACTTATGGAGTAGTGGGCGTGCACTAGATAAATTTATCAATTAAAGTAAGAGCTGCTGCATTTTCTAAATTAGTATCACTATCTTCTGACATAACTTTATAACAGTTTTATTTACAACTATTCTCAAAGCACAATACTTGTTGTCCTACTTAACCTCAAGATTTTCCTAAACAAAAACAAAGTGGTTTTGACATTTGAAATAGCCACAGATAGCCAACCCACACCTTGCGCCAACCTTAGTACACAAAATATTACTCATAATACTAATAGTGCGCATGCTCATTCGTAAGAATTTGTACAAAATTTAGCTACTGTTGCAAACAGCCAATGTAATAAAACTTGTAAGAAATTGTAGTTTTTGTATACAAATTTTTGTACAAAAAACTGTACAAAATTTTGCATTGTGACAAATGGGCCTAATATCTAATAAAAATCAATTAATTATTTGATTTATGTAATTAATAACACAAGCCTGCAAAATAAAACTTTTTTTCTGCAGCATAAGGTTAACAGATGAAAAACCCTAATTCTGACATGCTGAATTCGAATCTGTTTTTCATTTTTCCATATCACATAAGAATTCTTCTCAACTCTTTATTTCTTTGGTTTACAGCGAGGTTGTAAATTCTGAAATAGTGATAAAGTCGATAACAATTTTTCAAAACAATCGCTAAAACATGCATAGTGATCTAAATAACACTACATCTTTTAAGCCGATTTTTATAATTTTTCGGTCATATTAAAAAAGTGATGATGTCATCGAAATTTTCTTAAATAGCAATGTTGTATTTTCTCCATAGTTTTTAATAGAGCTAGAGGTTCTCTTTCTAGTAACATAATCTGTGATAGGCTAGTAAGAAATAGAATCGAAGAGAAAACCCCCAAATGTTTACGTTTAGGTCATTTAGCTACTACTTCAAAGTAGCTTAAATAATAATAATAATCTTTGCTGTTTAAGAATTATCATTATAATTTCAGTTAGATTCTCACTTTACAGAGTGATTGCAAAACACAAATCATTAATTTTCTCAATTCCTTTAAATGAAATGCGCTATATACGTTTTTGTGATTTCAAAGTTGTACATTGAATAAATCTACATGCAATACTCTATCGAACCATTAATAAATACAATTCAACATCCATAAGAACAAATTAACCTGATGATAATAGTTCTGAAACATTGAAATGCCGCATCAAAATTTAGAAAAATTAAGAATATAAAACAAAAAAAGTACCAGTCTAGATTTTAGAAATTCCTAATATAAAAGAAGATATGACCAAAAAGTGAAAATCGAGAAATCTCTTTTTGAGGTTGTGTATTTCAAAAATATTTGAAGTTGAATTGGATTTATTTTGATTATTGGGCATTAAAATATGCATGCAGTATTGTCCCAATTTAAG
>VTPC01001359.1:67507-156406 GCA_011009095.1 Ignelater luminosus
CTACAACTTGGTCTGCCATTGAAACTTTATAAATAACAGGTTTTTTTTCTTTGTTGTATAACAAATGCAATATAGTATTTAATAACTGTGTTCCTCTTTCTAAAGGTATAATCAGTACAGGAGCATTTTGGCTTATAATACAGCTGCAACATTGTTGTATCAATGCAAGCCTACATACTACTTCAATTTTACAAGTTTATTATATATTATAATACTTATTTGTTTAATACAATTTTCGGCATCTTAAAAACAATGTAAATACAAAATAAAATATAACATATGCTTCGAAGCATTTCAATGCTGTTTTTCTTTTATTTAATACTAAACATGGAAATAAGTTTCTATTTTATAAATACAATTATTACTCTATTTTAAATAAAACCCTTGTTTAAAGATATGTATGCATGACACAAATACTGATTCCACTTGGTCATAATAATAATAATTTTGTTTATCATAATTAAAAGTAATTTTAACTTTAAAACTAGTCTCTGAATATTGTCTATTCAATTTCAAGAGCCCAGGATTACAGGTTCTTCTTAACCTTTTCTTATGTAATTTTAGGACACTTTGTTAAAAACTAATAAATACAGTAATTTATAAACTTGTTTATAATGTATTAGTGGAATGATGTAGCTTTTAGCACACACTTTCTTGTCTGCATACAAAACTAAACATTAATCTTTATCATATTAATTTAATAATTGATACCCTGTGTAAAAATGTTATAAATAATCAAAAATAAGATCCCACAACCCTGGACGTCTTGTAACAAGCAGACTTCATTGTGCTTTTTTAAAATAATATAGTCAAGGTTTTTAGCTTGATTGGCACAGTAAACTTATATGTTGTAAATTAAAAATGCAAAAATAAAATATAAATTTCTTTCTTAAAAATCTATTTTGTGCTCTATACCTGAACTAAATAAAGTAGTAGTTACAAAACTTAAATCACATTCTTTCTTAATGGCATTAACAACCTCCATTTACATAATATTACTAATGACAGTGTTGTTATAATACATTTTAAGGATAAAAATTCAAAAGTTTAACTTTTGTATTTTATTCCAATGTAAAATTTTTCTTTGTTTAAATTATAACAAAAAAGGATATCAGCACCATTGAGATACATTCATTAGATACAAAGTTGATTACTGGTTTAATATTCACCCTCTGAATGAGGCCGACACATTTACAAATTATTTATTGCACAAAAAAGCAAAAATGATTTAAATACGCATAGTTGGTATTTCATCGAATAAACAATTTATATCCTAATTTAATGCAACAGTTATTTTACAAAAAAAATTATGTATATTTATGCAAACAAATTTTTATAAAGAGTATACATATATCATATATGAAATGGTTGCAATAAAATGCAAATATTTATGAATAATAGAAAACAAAACTACATGCATTTTTCAAAAAAAAATTAGTCTTCCACATTCTTCAAATTCCATCTTGTAATAAAATTTTTGTTCTTTGGCTTAATCACATCAACATTAACAACAACAATTTCATCGTAAACATATAGCAATGTAATGGCAGCAAGTTTTATTCGTTAAATTTATATTTATGTATACCACATATTATACAAAAAGGATAATTAAAACCAATTAACCAATTTTATTGTAGACTTAAAATTAAAATAATGTGATACGTGAATAAATAAATAAAGCGGCCACAAAATACTCGATTAAAAAAATCTTATAAATCTAAAAAAATATAAATATCTTTTTCAAGTTGTATCTTGTTACACAGGTAAAAATGATTAAAAATCATTTACTAACATTCTCAATATTAAAGTATTCAAATAAAAAATAAATTATCTGCGTCATAGTAATCATCAAAAATTTTTAATTTCCTAATAAAATGGCACACGAAGGAATTAAATGCATCATTGTATAGTACGAATATGAATCTGTGGAACATTCTCACCAACAACCACAATGTTAAGCAAATTTTGAAATAGATAGACCCTATACATAGATAATGTATGGGTGTTCTTTATGAATGAAGTGCTACCTTCCCCTGAAAGGTTCTCACGTTTGCAACGCAGTGGTGATCTCATCGTGAATAGTGGCCAATTCTTGAACTCGTGATGCTAACTGCTGATTCAAGGTTAAGAGAACCTGTCTCTGTGATTCGTGTGTACCTAGTGCTGCTTCTAATTCTGACTGTGCAAGTTTTGCTGTCGCTTGAAGTTCTTGATTTTCTCTTTGTAAATTCTTTACAAAAATAAAATTACATTTTATAATAGAAATTTTATAATAATATAAAAATGATTAAAATTACCTGAGCAACATCCGACATTTTGTGTGAGGCAGACAGCTGTTGAATTTCTTTGTTTTTAGCTTCAAGTTCAGTTTCTAATTGTTCTACACGATGTCGCAAGCATTGGATTTCTTTACGAAGTTCATCAGCAATTTCTCCACCTCCTAAAAAAATTTTAAATGATTTGTTCGCATACAGAAGTTTCACCAAAAATTTGTTTTCTAATTAATGCTGGCAAAAATAATTTTGTATGCTACACAATGATTAAATAATGTGTAACAGTTGCCAGCGTGAACAATAATTTTATTAAATAACACTGACAACTCGATTACTTCCATAAATGACTTTCACCATTTCATTATTATTATATTTTATAAAAGTTATTACTCTCTAAATTATTATTACTTTAATATGTGTGTAGAAGTTTGTGTGAACTAGATAAAAAGTTTTATTTGCCATATGGCACCTTGTTCTTACTTTCAGGAACATACACATTGCATTTAAAATTAAAAGTCTTTCATGCTTATATAATAAAGTTACGACATCATAAATAACAAAAATTGATTATAAAGGTATGGATTAAATACACTATAATCTTCCCTTAAGATATCGACTTATTAAAGTACTATATACGAAATTGTTTTTATTTTGCTATTTTTAAAATATTTCTTTATATGTGTCATTGTTATTCTTAATAATCAATAACTCTTTTTAAAGCAAGCATTTCAGAAAAATTATACGAATATAGCAAGTTTAAGTATACAATTTGGAGTCATATAATTTTTCTATTTAATTGCCCTTATTTTTTAAAAGTGTCAAATGTAGCTACTAGTCCAGCAAATTGGCAATATGCAATTAATCTTGAATCAAGAGAGAAAATAATTGTTTTTTTAAATTATTGCTTTATTGTTTCCTCTAACTAGTCCATTTGCCCTGGTAATCACATACTAGGGAAAGCAACCACTTATAAATGCAAGTTTCAAATAATATTAAGGGCAATTTATCATTGCATTTTTACAGTAATTTTTGAAACAAAACTGATGATTACTGATAGAAGATTTAATTATGTGTTTGATATATGTATGTGAAAGAAGAGATCTAAAAAATTTAGTCTATTTTAAGAAAACTTCATTTAGTCACAGACATTTCTTTAGATATTTCACATAACATCAAATGCAAATTTTAACAACAGTTTGCTTGGCCTACATTAATATAATTATACAAAAAAGCAAGGCGAAGTTCAGCTGATGACATGATGCATCAGCTGTTCTTCCACTTAACTTTATGGAAACAATAATAATAATAATAATAATAAGAATAAATACTAAAAAGGTTTTAAAGCAGGTTGTTATAATATCTTGCTATGTTATTAGAGCTGTTTGACACTATGCTAAATTTTGTGTAAATTTATAAAAGAATTTTTACAAAACTTGTAGGAAATTTTTCGTACGTTGTTCTAGCGAACTGTATGCAACTTATGCATATTTTTTACAAAACTATTGATGTGGGCGTGGGCAGTATCAATCTATTTACAGCTGTTTGGAGTGATCTTTAATGCAACTTGTAAACCTAACCTCAAATAATAGCCGCCTACCACGGATCAGGTCAGTTAAAGTGTCATATTGTCAGACTTATCGAGAGGGTCATGAGAGTACTGGGTCTAGGTGCCGGAAAAGCCCTGTTAAAAAGTTATGATCATATTTGTAAAGAACCGGTTCCATCCGTAGGTGCCACAAAAATTTAACATGCAGTTCTATGGGGTAACCTAACCTAACATATCCAAATCTATCTAAACCGAACCAAACCTACTGAAATAAATGAAACTACAATTGAAATTGCCGAAATTCAAAAGTGCCAGTCTGGTAATGCAATATCGATAGAAGTCTATGGGTGGAACCGGTTCTTTACAAAAATGTTCATAATTCTTTAACGGGGCTTCTCCAGCACCTAGACTCTGTACTCCGTGATCCATGGTAGACGGGAATACAAAACTTCAGCCATGTTTTCTGCGCATCTTTTGCAAGAAATTTATCAATTTTTAGAACCAGTTCCATAAAAATTTTGCCAGAAATTTCTACAAAAATTTCAATGCAAACTTTGTTTGCAACGACCAAAAATTTTTAAAAAGTTAATTTGTACAAACGTTTTTAGAAAATCTAGTATAGTATCAAACAGCCCTTATAAGAAAATTCTCGTTTACCTACTCAGAATGGTGAACAGATATTGTTATAAATAAAGCCCAGATGTAATAATAATTATTCTTATATATAAATGCTTTTTTTATTTATAAGCGCCTCTTTTATCTTAAATTTAAAATAACCTAAGTTTTTGGCAGATACAGAAACGGTGAAAATGTCTCTGTTCATCATAACATTTACAGACTGCAGTACTCTTAACCTGCTGTTTTTCCTACCAAACAAAAGCAAAATAGACTTTTTACATTGAGTTTTAAATTGTGCTCAGCAGAATAAAATTGTTGTAGATCATGCTTTAGCACAACACAGGCTTCGGCTATATGGTTAGGTTCAAATGATTTGTAAATTTGCAATCTATATTTATTTAGTTTTTGGAATTTTCTTAAAATTAAAAAACCTTACAAATTTTAAATTAAAAAAAAAAAGGTTACTGGTAAGATTTGAACTTGGCATTTTGTGTACCAAAAAACATGCTCGAGGCACTACTGTGGCTTGCAAGTATTGACTTGAATTTCTTAACTCTTACATTATTGAAGACTTGCAGTTGTAAATTGAAGATTTTAACAAAATATGCATTTTACAAAAAACTCCTGCTTATTCACTTGTTAATATTTAAGCTTTAGATTTATCACTTGAAATTGGCATTTATAAGTGGTTCTTTTCGCTTATAAGTGCTACTTACCTATTGTATTTAGTTTCGGAGAGTGATAGTCAGTCTATAAATATAAATTATATGTTGCTGTTCTTTCATTTACCAGAACTTATGACTATTGTTTTTAAGTTTATTTTATTTATTGATTAATTATTGCATAGCTATATTGTAATTGGTTTGATGTGTTCTGAATTTAAACTTGTATGATGTTATGAACCTTAAATTTTATTTGCAATAATACCCATAAACACATTTTACCTGCCTGAAGGCAACTAATAAGAAGCTTTTGTAGTCCGATTTTTACCCTTTTGGGATGACATCATTATTTGCTAGCTTAGATTAAAATCAGAAACAAAAAAGCACTGCTCTCAATGCTCAGGCTGCCAGTTAATAAATTAATAAACGTAGAGCCTTCCTTTTCTTGTTTTCTATTTCTGTGGTTTAACTAAACACAAAACAAGAAGGAAAGGTGTAATGTCATCCCAAAAATTCAACTATACAGTGTGTGTGGAAATTGTAAGAGATACGAAGTCGGTTAAATTAGAAAAGTTTTGGCTATTTTGGAGATCAGTTTACTTATGCTTTTGTTTTTTCAAAAAAGTTCACGGCTTACTAGATATTTGCTAAAAACTAAATTTTCTTATTTTTTTTAAATAAAAAGCATTTCTCACTTAGTGTGCCATGGCTTTAAACATATGAAAATCATTGGTTTTTGTCAGATAAATTACATTTGTTATGTAACAATTGCTAAAACAAAACAAAAGACGCTTTTAAGATAATTTACTGAGCATTCACAGATAGCATCAACTAAGCATCTAATGCCCCATAAAAGCGTATTTATTTTGTTTTAGCAATTTTTGCATAACAAATGAATTTCTTTGATAAAACTCCACGACTTTGCGTGTTAGATGTCATGATACTCTATGATAAAAAATGATTTTCACTTCATAACTTGGTAAAACAAAAGAATAGCTATGTCAAACCATGTGTCACTGAAAAGCATTTAAGGCATGCAGTTCAGTAATATGGAAATCAAGTAGGCGTTCCATTAGAAAAAATCTGGATTTACGTTTCACTGCCGAAATAAAACAAAAATTGCAAAAATAATTTTTTTGTGTTTCGGAGTAAATTCTCTAAAACACCCTCTTTGCTGTTCTTTTCTATCTTTGCTCGTTCCTGAGATATTTCACTTAAAAAAAAAATAAAATAATTTCTTTTAACAAATATCTAGTAAGCCGTGAACTTTTTTGAAAAACAAAAGCATAAGTAAACTGATTTCCAAAATAGCCAAAACTTTTCTAATTTAACCAACTTCGTATCTTACAATTTCCAAGATCCCAATAGTGAGCATCGAAATTGGGACACACTGTATAACAAGTTTTTCTGATCTTCTAGTAAAGAAGAATTACAATCTTTTTCTTTAAAAGCTTATAAATACCATTTATAAAAAATCAATAAGGTTTATTGACCTGAATAATAAAAATGTAAACCAGCATAATAAATAAAAACATTGTTAATTCTATTCTTACAAATTTTCCATTCTTCACTCACTAAATTGACAAGAAAAAGTGCTTGAAAGTAGTACATAGTAATTGTTTTCTTCTTGAAAATGCAATTAAATATAATAAATAATTCATTTATTTGATTTATAGAGAATCTGGTTCATAAACCATGTGTTAACAAATCAGTGATGTACAACAAACATTTACAAAGATCATAATTTATGTAGCTAGGAATATGAATAAGAATTATCTCATCAACTTGCGTACTTTTAACAAATTTCAGTAAAAAAAATGTAAAAAGTTCATAAGTATGAAGTAAAAAATTTGATATCGAATTTGTAACAAATTTTTAAATGATTTGCGATTTACCTACAACTCTACAAAAATAATTAAATTGGTAAACTCCTATAACTTTTATTGTTCTATCAGACAGTAAAATAATTTTTCTTTACTTCAACCTTCTTGTTCATTTCCCAAATTTCACATTCTTTAAATTCTTATTTTTCCATTAAGCAAAAATTCATTACCATGTAAAATTACATTAAATCTCAATTATATAATTATTTAAGATAGTGAATGACTATTTTGTTTTTCAAGCCTTCTTAAAAATATCTTATGGTGCAAGATATTCTACCCAGCATGTAAAAATAAAAAAGTGCAGTATATACAGAATGCAAAAAATTAATTTCCAGCAAATAAAGGTAAAATAATTGGTTGCAACCATCTTCTTTTCATATTTTAAACTTGGAGAAAAATTGTTAACATAAATAAATTGAATTATATTATCATGCTTTCTAGTTTTCTGTTAAAGTAAAAAAAGAATTAATAGAAATTCCCTATTGCTTTAAACCAGGAAGAATTTCGATTTGTTTAATTTTTATCTACTCGCTCCTTTTCCGTTTCATTTTTAAATGAGTTGCTCAATTTTGAAAATTCTTTAAAAACTTTATAAAGAAGTATTTAAAACCATATATAAATATATTTCTGAGCCAGTATCACACAAATACCAGCTCAACCACAATTATTATAGATTATATGACCCTTAATTCTTTTAAAATTGTTCTCGCTTTGTTACTGTTTCTAATTATGGTCTAACAGGCCATATGTCACATTTTTCTGCAAAATTGATTATCCATTAAAGCTATTATTTTCAAAATTTTAAAATTCTGATTTAATAAAATAGTTGTACAAATACATTTTAAAAGCCTAACTACATTCTGGCAACATTAATAATGATAATGGTTAATAAATCTAAATAAATACAAACACGTCATTATAATACCATGAAGAAAAAAAAACAAGAATTACCTTTACTATTTTCAAGATCAGCCTGGTATTTAGCCTTCATCCGCATATTTTCTTCCTTGTAACTGTGAAGTTGACGTTTCCACTCGTCCACATTAGCAGTGCTTTCCTGCAATGCACTTGTTAGTCGTGCGTTATTGCTCTTCAAAGTTGCCAATTCAATTTCCCATTTCTTTGCATTGGCAGAGCTGAAAAAATATACGAATATCAATAAAAAAAATCAAATGAATTAATTAAGATCAACATAAATACCACCAATAACATTAACATGCATTTGTTATTTTAATTGATTCATTTAATATTAATTTGCTGCTTTCGTTTTTAACAAGAGAATTTTTAAATTAACACTTCCCATACGATTTAATTTTTTACTTGCAAAATCAGTGCATCATTTTTTAGATGATTTCAACATGAGTTTAGCAAACAAAAAGCGTAACAAGAATTTGTTACCTAACAAGGCAGGATGGTCGATTTTTTTCTTTATTTAAAGTTTGAATACATTTTCAATGATTTAGAAATTGTGTTAATTAAATTGTTGTAATTTTAAAATTGGTTCAGAAGTCGCGACGTCTAAATAACATCCTATACAAAACTAATAAATAAAAAACACATAAAAAGAAAAGAAAACATCTTAAATACCTTTGGATTTTGAATATATTAAATGAGAAGAATTCACGACATATTTTTATAATTTAATTATGATAAGAAAAATTCCTTTTGTATATTATTATTTACAATACCAGAAGTGCAAACACCAGCAATAAATTCAATTATACATAAATGTTTTTATTTATGACGATTCAGATAATATAATGAAAAGTAAATGCAATTTGCAGAGAAATTCAATTCCAACAATTTTACATTTCTTATTAAAAAAATTAATAAACAGGTGCTAACATGTGATTACATAATAATGATGTTCACCGAAGCATTCCCAGCTGCCCTAATTTTTCTAGAGCATAAATAAATATATCAAAAACCTCAAGTACACCTTTCTCTTTTTTCAATATACTTTAGAACATTTAATCGCCCTGTAATTACATTTCATAATAAATTAAATAACAAAAGAACTGGAATACAACAGTATTATGATGAACCAACGTTGAATGCAGTTATTGTTAATTAACAATGTCTTTCTGGACCAGTTATTTTCATTCGTGAGATAATTCTACTTCTGCATCTTAAAAACCGCATTCCGTACATGTAATTTATAATCTGTGAGAACAAGTGAAACTATCTCAATGCAGTTTTTATTGTTTCTAAATAAGCCATTGCTACATACACTTGCATCTCACTTCAAAAACCATTATCCCACCAAATAAAATTCTATGAGACTAGAATTACTGACCTTGCTGAGGTTAAGGCCATGTCTTTTTTATTTATGTCTACTAAATATATGTATGTATACCAAATCTAATTTAATAATAATATGTTATAATGACTATGAATAAGTGTTGCTATATAAAAACAGTCAATTCAGAAAGCTTGATGTATTGATCTAGTTTAGGAGATTTAAGTAACGCCTAGAACCGACAATAAAACAACACAGTTATTATACCAGTTTCTTATCATTTAGAAACAAAAACAAGCTTTGGTATACATAAAAAAGAATGCAATGTAAAATGTCAATCTTAGTTTCCTGTTTATTTTAACTTTTAAAATATTAATTGAAAAGATACAGGGTGGTTCAAATTGGGAGTAATTGTGTAACATTTTACTTAGTACAGACGATAAGGAGAAATATTTTCATGACTCTAGACTACTTTTTTGAGACAAATTGAACAGTGAAAACAAAAGTCTGCTATTCAATGAGATTTTGAAATACAGGGCAGAAACGATGTTTTCAAAGAATAATTTCTACTGATACCTATTCAGAAAGTTATGAACAAAACTATAATTTGCAACTGAACTGCATATACGTACTTACTACAAATTATTGCTAACTCATTCATTCATTATTATTACCCTCTAGGTGTCAGGAGGGAGGACACATCGAGCCGCAGTGAGAGTGAAGTCACCCAACAAATTTCTTACCACAGCTAGCATTGCTTAATTCGCAGTATTGCTAGGTCATGCCTCTTGCTTCACTACTGCATTGCTTACAATTATTGCTAATTAATAAATCTGCACAAAATCGATAAAATAACTTTGGATACAAATGTTTTATTGCTGCTTGTATGGCATGAATTGTTTGCTCACTTCTTGCATGTCAGAGACTTTAAGCAAAATTGTATACAGGGCGTTTTAGATTACTAAGAACATAGAAATTTTAACAAGGAGAAAGAAAAACAAAATTATGAAGATCCAAAATTGCTTTTGCCTATTACAGGCAATAAGAATAATGTAAAATGGCATTTCAGATAACAAAATAATCATTTTTTAATCTCCTCATAATTTTTTTCTACATTAAAATTCCTACGTTTTTAGCAAGCTTAAACAATTTCCCCCTTACTTATAGTCACGTTAAGTGCCATATCTAACACCAAACACGTTTAGTATCATGAAAATTCCTCTGCTTAAACACATTTAATTTTTGATGCAGAACTATAAAACCCTCTGTTATTTTAGGTATGCTTGTCGCATAGACGTAATTTCAGATTTCTTAGGGATAATCTTCACATATAGGAAGACCAAAGCTATAGGACTTGCAATTTTTTTAATTTATGAACGGATTTTGATGAAATCTGGAATATAATTATTGTTAATAAATCAATTCTTAGATATGTTAAATGCGTTAATTACTTCTGATTTACTGGAAATTACATCAACTTTCTTATTTTAAATGAGACACTCAGTATTATATTTTTACCTTTTTGGATCTTTTTTTTTCACGCTTCTAGCGCGATGAAACCAACGCATCCTTTATAAACACAAATTAATGAAAAATGTTGCATTTTTTTTAACGAACGTGAAAAAAATGATTATCAACAAATAGGGGACTAAAAAATCACATCACCTGAGACAACAGAATGAAAAAAACAAAACAAAATACACTATTACTTAATTAATTAAAACAATTTATTTCTAAATTAAAAATTTTAGACTAGGTGTTCAAAATGTTGTCCATACTGTAGATGACATAATCGTATTCTCCGAACGAATAATAACTTTAAGACACTACAATAATATATAAACAATATTGTGACATTTTTTGTCTGAACTCTAGAAGTTTTGATCATGTTCTTATAAAACAAATTTGAATTTAGATTTTTCTACAGTTACTTGATTCTAAACAGTTTGGGCAGCATTCCAGCTGTCTAGATTGACATCAAAAAATTGAATTTTTAGTAATCATAGAAATAAAAATTAATGCAGAGTAGTGTATTGGATTCAAAATTTTATGTAGAATCCAAATATGTAAAAAAATATAATGAGTGTCTCATTTAAAATGAAAAAGTTGATATTATTTTTGGTGAAATCAGAAGTGATATTAACGCGTTTAACATCTTGAGAGATTGCATTTATTAACAATAATGCACATTCCAAATCTTATTAAAATCTGTTCATAAATTAAAAAATTATAAATCCATACCCATATCTTTGGTCACCTGGTATATTTTAATCCATAAAAGTTGCCTCTTGCATCATTGATAAAAATCTGTATAGTTCAAGTTGAAGTACAGTTAAATGTCAAATGGTATTTGTAAACTAAGCTAATTAAAAATTTTATAATGATATACAAACTGAATAATTATAACAAAGAATAATACATTTCCAAAATATTGGTCTCTTTGAAAATGCTTGTAGCAAAGCTTGGAATCTAAATGACAATTGATTATTTTTCTGTTAATTGTCTCTATTGACTCAAATTGATGCTACAAAAGCCAACTTTTATAAATTAGACTATCGAGATAATAATTTGAAGTGGTGTCATCCTAAGAACTAAAATTTTGAGGTAAAGTTTGGTTATGTGCAGGTTGACAAACAATATGTTGAATAAAATCTGCGATCATACAAAAAAGTCTAAAAAGCTGCTGCTGCTAAACACAATTAAACAATACTACATTTTATCCTCCATAAATTGCACTATCTGTTATTCGTTAATCCTATTAATACTATACAAGGTGTTACAAATTCGAGTGGTTGTATGGGGATCTCAAAAACCGTAAGAGATACGAATTTGTTTAAATGATTGCAAAGTTGCGCATTTATGTGCCTAACAACATGCCGTTTAAAAAGTTTAAAAATTTTGAATACTTCCGAAGATATCCGGAAAAAACCGAAATAATAATTTTTCGTTTCTGATTTCTTACGCCTTTGTTTTCAAATTTATTTAAAAACTAATAGCACATTATTAAAGCACTTTTCTATGTCTATTGTCAAACTTCTGTAACTTTCTAGTTTTTAGAGATAGAAAAAAAGGTTTCTGAATAAAAATCAAATGCAAAATTTAACTAAAAGTTTTGAATTGAATATCTGATTTGATAAGTCATTTTTTCTTGTGTTAATCTCCACAACATAACCTCACCTATTCTGCAAAAACAAACATTAGAATTTTGGATCCAATGAAAATCAGATCTTCAATATAACCACATTTCTAAAATAAAACTTTGATTCAATAATTTGCTTGATTCAAAAGATTATTTCCATAGGCTACATGTTTTCTTGTCTTTGTAGCATCAAAAGTCCATAAAATATCCATGGTAGCAGATAATTACTATTTTAATGAAATAGAAATGGTTCCTTGTTATTTATTTATTCACAAAAAAAACATACAATAAAAAAATGAAAGTAAAAATATATGTGACAAACAAAGACTATCTTAAGCACCAAATTTCAACCCTGGTGTGATGTAGCAAAGATTATACGAAGCAAATGTTTTTTAAATTTTCATTCACGCAGTACAGAGACTCTTTTCAATAATATTAAGAATGATTTTTATTAACCAAGATATAACAGCATTAATTCAAAAATACATTTAGTAATTCTAGATCATGACAGGTTAACGACCCTAGAAGTGATGTATCAACACGAACAAAAAAAGGTTAAAAAAATTAAAAGAATAAAAAAATAAAAACCTAATTTGTTAAGGAAATGCACCCACAATATTAGTATAATAGATTCTTATTCAACTTTGTTAATAGTTTTCTTTTTAAAAAGTTTAAACAAACTATTGTGTAACTAATAATAATAGTTATCTAACGGAAATTTACATTTTCTAATTGTAACTTTTAAATAATTTTTATGCAGAAAACAAAACACAATTCTACAACGAGAAATTATTTAATATTTGTTTAATGCAAGACATTTCGTTCAGTTAATTTTAAAGTTCAGAATATTTTGAGTATAAGCGAGATTCCCATTTATTACTTGTGTTTAATCAGAAATAGGACAAGGGTAAATATGTACATCTGAAACAGCTCAGGACCTAAATGTAGCAAACACAAACTGAACAAACTTAGGAAATTAGTAAACGGAAAGTTGATCCAGAACTTACCTTTTCCTACAGCAACAAATAATTTTCGTCCTATATACAGTTTAAAGTCAAACAAATAATATTTGCCTACACAGTAAATCACTTAGTAATTTGAATGTACAGGATGTTTTGATGAATTTAGCACAAGGGAAATTAATACAGGATACAGGAGGGTTCAATTGGTGTAACCCCAAGTAACTCATTTATTTTAAAACATCGTTATGGATCAAATTATACTTCATTTTTAGAATCATTTTATGTGATTCGAAAAATAAAAATTCAAAACCAAATTAGCAGAAATCTATAAACAACTTGAACTTGTATTTATCAAGGTATTAAGAAAGTATCTTTCTCATATTCACATTTTTAAAAATTTATATATTTCTTCTGCATCATTAATAAAGATCATTTTATTATTTTACCAAATAGATTATTCTCTCCTTATTTAGCTAATTTAATATCTTTTTTCCATTTTTGAAATTCCCATAATAAATCATTAAAAGCTTCCTTATTGTCTATATGAACAAATCTACCCCACAAATGGAAGTTTATTATGGTTTTATTTATCTTGCAATTTTAAACAATCTCATAAAGAAAAATATGGTTTAAGTTACAGTAATTATAATTTATCATCGTGTGCAGTGTTCCAATACAAAAATTAAGTATTTTGATGAAATTTTGATAAACATTAAAATGAAGTTGATATGTATACGATAAGAAATTATTATATTTTTGTGCACTCTTTAAAATAAATTGGTATATAATTTTAATTCATTACTACACTTTAAATTTTCTTTTGGTTCTAAATATGTAAGTAGAGAAACTCATATTTTTACAAACTATAAACCAATATTTTATTCTCATTCGAATTATAAGGAAATGAAAACTATTAAATGACCTAGGTAACAAACCCAAATGAGGTTCCTTCTACACTTGACATTGTGTAATAATAAAAAGTAAAACTAAAAAAAAACAAATGCAAATTTTCATATGCGTAATATAATTATATACTGTACTGTTCAACAGACCATAAAAATTACGTGTATCAATAAGCAAAAACCGTAAATAGTTTCACTTTTTACAGTAAAGAGGTTTAGTCCAGATAATCTATAATTAATTAAAATAAAAAATAATGCAATGAAATAAAACATGGTAAGTTGACCAGTGAATTATTTCATATGCATATGTGCAGTCCAACTAAGTACAACGTATGATTAGCGCTTTGTAAGTAACTTGCTTAACTTAACAGAGAAAGTCTAGGAAGGAAGCTATGGAAGATGGTAGTAAAACTTTTGGTGGGTGGAACCTAGTATAAAAAGTGAGTCGATATTTTGGACAGTATCAGTTTCTTCAAACAGTTCATTCAGTAATCACATCTATTCCTCCAATAACAACCAACAATGGCTGGATACTTCAAAGTGAGTTGATAAAATTAAGTGTGATAGTGGAAAAAATTTTTTTGTGATTATGTGCAAAACAAATAGTGAAACAACTGGGTGGTTCATTCAAAATTTAAAAAATATTAATTGTTAATATTCTACCAAATTAATGAGATGACTTGAAAATTAATATTTTATAGGTTATCATTGCTGTTGCCGTTTTGGCTGCTTGTGTCCAAGCTGGTATTATCGGAGGAGGATACGGAGGAGGACTTGATCATGGTTTAGGTGGTGGACTTGGTGGTGGATTAGGAGGATATGGAGGTGGATACGGAGGTGGACATGAAGATTACTACGTGAGTATAACAGAAATAAAGATAGCTAATAATAATAACAACACATTATTTAGGCTCACCCAAAATACCAATTCAACTATGCTGTTCATGATCCTCACACTGGAGATGAAAAACAACATATTGAAGAACGTGATGGGGATGAAGTTAAGGGATCTTACAGTTTGAAAGAAGCTGATGGTACTACTCGTATTGTTGAATACAAGGCCGATAAACACAATGGCTTCAATGCTGTCGTTCATAAAGTTGGAACAGCTCATCATGCTGGAGGATATGGTGGTGTAGGAGGAGGTTATGATGGTGGTTATGGTGGTCATTATTAGGAGTCAACCATACTTTTAAGTATATGAATTTGATATAGTCAATGTTATTTCAGTGAACTGATGGTTTTATCTGTTAATATTTTTGTATTAACAAATATTTATTGTTAATGCAAAAAATAACAGAAGATGAAATCTAAGGTGCACTAAAGTGATAAAAATGTACATTTGTTATTTTCCATACTTCACATTCATAATTATATTTTTGTAATTCTCTCATGTACATATCATAACACCTATTTATAAAACTGCAATAATCATCTCATTGTTATGCTTTCAATATAAATTTAAAACTGTGACCAAATATTTAGCAAATAAAATTAATAAAGAAATAATTATTTTTTTCATTTTCCATAAACACACGGAAACGACCATTTCCTCTATAATCATTACAACATGTTTTATTATTGTTATGTAATATTAAATCTAAAGCACTAAGAAATTTCTCTACTTTCATAGAAATAAATATAATAAAGACAGATAAGGTGGTTCATTGCATAAAGAAGAGATTTTACTGTAAAAAATTCACATAACTTTCTCTTTTATATACACTGCTTTATTGCAATTGTGCATGCATCTTTGTATGTTTAACCAAGTTATTTAAAAAAAAAAAGTACATTAACACAGATAATTACAGAATGAATTTTATCAAGATCTTTGTCTAATTTCTCTTGTGTTTACGCAAGCATAAATTAATATAAAATTCTAATTACTTAAAATCATTCTTTAATGCTATAATTAAATAAGCCACATATGGTAGTTTAGTGTTTATTTTAAGCAAATTCTTACCTTTGAGCTAATGCCAATTTGAGTCGATCGTTTTCATATTTAAGTTGAGCAGCATCAAGCTGTGATGTTGTAACAGTCGTTGTGCCAGATTGACTATACGATCCTTTTTCACCCTTAATCTGATGACTAGGGCTCTCGTTGCTTTGTAATCCTGATAATGAATGACTTCGTAAATGCGGCATAGAATCGTCTTCTGCTTTGCTCGAATTCATTTGTACCACCATCCCTTTAAAATTATTACATGTATATGTATAATTTAGAATGTAGTTAAACAAGTTTGAATAAAGTACCTGGGGGCTCTAAAAGATTTTCAGTGGCTGAATCAGGAGCTGCTGTAGCAGCTCTAGCTGTAATAGGACTTGCATTGGCACTTGTTACAGGTGTTACAGCTCCGTTAGCCGTAACTTTACTGATGGCTGTACGAGTAGCTTCTTTAACCTCATTGAATTTATCAATAAACTGAAATAACAAAAATTATTGTTACTTTAGCAACTAACCACTGTTGTTAACTTTATTAATATAATTTCTGAGTTAATCATTACCAAATGTAAACGCAGATTCGAATCTTAGCCATAGTAGTAAAAACTTTTAAATTAATTTAAAATTTGTTATCAATCTTATTTAATAAAAAACATTTAAGAATAATCTTCAAAAAACAAGGTTGTAACATTCTTCGATATTTATCTTATGTGGTTTTCTTTATTAGGTTGGTAATAAAAAAAACAAAATTAGAGTATGTTAGGAGCACTGAACAATAAAAACTACTTTGATTAGGAAAGAATTAAAAATATAATCTTTGGTTTAATTGTTTACAATTGCATATTGTATTAACTGCTACAATAAGCTGTAACTCAGGACACACATCTTATACATGATGGACTGAACTCAAAAAGCTTTTAAAAAAATCTGTTCAAAAATAGATCACTTGCAAAAAGAAAAGTTTTATAAGAAAGAAAATACCAAACTAATCTTCAAAACTTATAACAGTAAGATTATAAAACAAAAGAACAACATTAATTTAGCAGAGATACAATTTAAAAAACAAAAAAGAACAATAATCAATCATTCTTGATTTTTCTGTACCTACCCAATGAATTTTATTATAAAGTTTTTTAAATACTTGGTAAACATCAATTACATTTTATAATCACTTTGCGTTTAAATCATACTGACAAATATTTACTTAAGAAAAAAGATAAACAGATACATCTAAAATATTAAGATAACTGAAGCAAACACTTTATGTAGCAGTTCTTTACCTTTTGCAATTCTGTTTCAGAAGAAAATCCAAGTCCATAAACGGTATTAGCACGAACATCAGACCACTGACCAAATTTTTGTGATGTTTTAGTAAAAGTCATATTTGGAGTAACAGTACTATTAATAACAGCTTTTGAACCTTCCACACTTATAATACGATACAAACTTCTAGACGAATCATAAAAAAAAGATACATTTACGGCAGTACTTGAAGCTGGCATCCATGAGCGTTTTGTTTTGGGGTCAATGTGGAATACATGTGCCTTACACGTGAAAATTGGTTGCTCCCTAAAACAATATTTAAGTTTATTTTGCTAGTTCATTAAAAAGGGGAGTGGTTCATGGGAAAAATTTTAGAATTGCATTTAGATGTATAATTATTCAGGAATGTTATGGAAGTGGGCGATTTTATGTTATTTTTTATAATGCAGGAAAGTGGAATAACTAACAATTATCAATTAATACAGAAATTACTTGGTAAGCAATTTTTGTAAAAGCAAGGCCAAAAAAGAATGTTTATTAAAGATACTAAATACGTACCCCATTGCGTCTTTACCAGACGTCATTTATACAAAGTTATACAACATAAAATAATCTGCTTTGTACAAAAACACTACAATTAAAACACTGTTATTGAATTAACTGTCACGACAACCGCAAAACGATCACAACCTCAAACGCCATGTTGACATTTAGAAAGTTTTACCAACATTGTCAATCGTAAGTCACAACAACAATTACCTTTTCAGGTTTCACAGTTTCTAATTGTTTTTAGTCATGTTCTTTAATGTTGTTGTGTAGTTCTTAAGACACTTTTTATCTCAAAGGCAGTGGTTTCATTTTTTAAACTAAATAATCTTATTTTTATTAGACAATTTTAGAATTCTGTGGTCTTGGTCTAGGGATTTTCATTGTTTCCAGACTAGAAGTGAATTCCGTGTCGTTGCCTAACCTGTAACTATTTACGTCATGTAAATCAGTATTGACAGATTTAAGAAATTTCCTTGAAGGAAAAGATTTGTATTTTTTTTAAAAAGTGTATTTATCAATGTGCTTACGAACTTGTTTAAAATACTTGCTATATTTAAATAAATTATTTAAATTTTATTATATGTTCATAACTTTATACTTTCCTTTTGCTCTTACTGTTGGGAAAATAATAAAATATTTTACAAAAGTTACACTTACGAACATCAGTACGAAATATACTACAGCTTTGCAATTTGCAATAATTTATTTCTTTATTAGACAGTAATTACGGTTTTAATAAATTACCAAATTTATTTTTTATTAGGGGACTAATAGGACTAGAAAGAATCACTTGCATCTCTAGGAAATTTTACTAATAACGATTTGGCAACACTGAGCAACATGCATTTCACGTCCATTACCTCCATTACTTCTCTTTTTGACATTAACTTCGTGTGACCACGTTGTTGTCTCGTTTACAATTAAAAAACAAGTAAGAATATTTTAATTAAATTAAGGTAAATTGTAATTTTTTCGATAACTTAACCACCTTATTTAATTATTTGTAGAAATGGGTCGTGTTCGTACAAAGACCGTGAAGAAAGCATCTAAGGTTATAATCGAGAAGTATTACACGCGTTTAACGCTCGATTTTCATACGAACAAGAGGATTTGTGAAGAAATTGCTATCATTCCCACAAAGCCTCTCCGTAATAAAATCGCCGGCTTCGTAACACATCTTATGAAGCGTCTTCGCCATTCACAGGTGCGTGGAATTTCAATCAAACTTCAAGAAGAAGAACGTGAAAGGCGTGATAACTATGTTCCTGAGGTTTCTGCTTTGGAACATGATATAATTGAAGTTGATCCAGAAACTAAAGAAATGTTGAAGATGTTGGAGTTCAATAACATCAATGGATTGCAGCTTACACAGCCTGCAACCGGTGCATATAATAGACGTGCATAGAATGTTAATTTATAAGTTATAATTTCCATCAAATTTTTAAAATAAAAGTTTTAAAACTTTGATTCTTTTTTAATATTAGTGTAAAATTTATTAGGTATCAATTTCAGCATTAAGAGGATAGTGTTTGCTTTTTGTATAACTTGTACAAGCTCAAATCAAGAGTCGGTGCATAACATTTTTTGTTATGTTTATAGTGGCTTTTAGTTTACTTTCTAAAATAGTTAACATTGAACAAGAAAAACCACATGCACACATTTTTTTTGTTATATTACTTTAAACCCATGGAAATATAAGGGAAGGTTTATGATTGGTTTCATTATATACAAAAATTGAAACTTATACAGATAATTGATCTTTTCGTTAAATACATAGTCAAGATGTATATCTACAAATATTGTCATTTAGGCTACTGATATATTATTGGGGACTTTTGTAATCGATAGATTATTAAATTCTAGATATTGAGTTTTGGCTCATTCTGTAAATTGTCATTGAAATAGCAATATCAATGCACTATACCTACGTTTTTGCTATATTAAAATAGTTCTTTAGAGATAAGTGGAGGTTAATGATACATGTAGTTACAATTTACAGAATAAAGGGGTTAGCCATACTTGAGGCAGAGGCAAGCAAGATAAACAAAAATGACTTATCTATAAATTATAGAATATTTTAGTGTCATTCAGCTATGTTCCTAGCAGTGGCGGCTGGTGACCTAACTTCAGGTGGTGCCAAAACCACATGATTGTCGCTTGATTGGTTAAAATTGTCAGATTATACAGAAACAAACCAATCAAGCGACGAACACGTGGTTTTGGCACCACCTGAAGTTAAGTCACCAGCCACCACTGGTTCCTAGGATGAAAAGTAAAACTAGAACATTTTAAAAGTAGATGGGACTGGGATATTTGTATATTTTTATAGACACTTCTTTAAATATTCTCCTTAAGTTGCTATTTATAAAAAGAATCGCATAGAATAATAATGTAGTGTTCGCTAAGCGGGACAAAGAAAAAACCGCCAAATAAGCATATAAGTTCATATTTATTACAAAAGCAATTATAGATACATATGTCACATTAAATTCTGCCACCATACAGGAAAAGGTTCATTTCCTTCAGTATTTAAATTAAGCATATCTGATCTCTATTAAGATAAGTTTATTTTTTAATGAGTAAAAATACTTTATCATCATAATTTTAAAATACTCACTGGTAATGTAATTAATCTATAAATTTTACTGAGAATAAAATCTAATCCATGCGCTGCTGATGAACCTATGTACTTAAAGAATACTACAATGCCATATTCTTCTGGAACACTAGGTTGACCTATCCAGAAGTATTTACCAAAGTCCCATGAAAAATGTGTAAATATTAACCATCCAATAACAGAGACAACGAATATTCCAGTTATTGAACCCAAAGCCATGAAAAGTGCAAATGTAGAGTATTCTTCAGCTTTTAAAATAAATACAAATTATTCAATAAACTCCATTAAACAAATGTAAATGGCTAACATTTGATGCAAAATTGTTTTAATTCCGGATTATGAGCAATCAAAGAATAATCATATTGATCCACTGTATCATCAGCATCATATTCAGTTACATCTCGTTGATATGACATACAATTGTGACATAAGACAACGCCCTTACTGCGAACTGATGATGATCTTGGAATTATAGGAACGGTCATAGAACTTCTAACTCTTTGAAGTCCAACAGGTTTTCTTAAAATGCTATGTTTTTCTAACAATCGTGGGTCATTCCAGTATGGACTCCTTATGATAATAAAAATGCATGTAATATCTTCTAAGGTTAAGTTATAAATGGACTTACGGAGATGCATTGTATTCTTCTTTACATTCATCATTATCAAGTGCTAACATCTCTTCTTCCATTTCATCACCGTTTCTAGAACAACTTAGAATATCTTATTGATTAATAATGATTGGGTTGTGACAATCAGTTTTAGATTTCCATAAATATCATCTTTAGCAAGAAACAACAAATAAAAAACATTTAAAATTGTTGCTTACTTATCAGGAGTAACTGTATGGAGTGGTTTTACATCTACAGACCCATTCTCATAATTTTGTAATTTCTCATGATTTGATGACAAAGCAGATACAGGTTGCTCTGGTGCAACCATACTTTCTTGAACATCTGTATCTCCTACATTATTTTTTGGTATTCTAGCATTTTCACGGTTACTATAAATACCGGAATAAATCATGAAGGTACGATTAAGATAAATATATTAATTATCATTAGCGAACCAATTACGGTTAGCTTTTGTAGTTATTTTTTTATTTCTTTGTTGTTCCACAAAAAATTCATTTAATTATAATTATTGTAAATATTTACATTTCCATGAAATGACAAATACATGTTGCTAGAATAGCAGTCACCAATCAGTAGACTGCAGACTAGACCCAGGCCACTAGCTGCTTGTTATGGACTGCCTGATGAATTTTTCAAATAGAACTTGTATTTGACTAGTTAAATGTATTTTGGAGGAAATACTATGGATCATGTAGTAAGCCTTGTGATATTTGTATAGGGATCAAAACTAAACTTAATTGGTGAGCCCTAGTCTAGGACATGGAATATATTACTTAAATAAATTACAGTGTTACGAGCCCTGTCAACTATAGGTTCAGACACGTTAGAATTTTATTTTCTTTTTAATTTTCTTATATTAAAAGAACAAATTACAAATAGTAGTTTGAGTTGTTGAAATGGTATGTAACACAGGTATTTATTAAATACTTACTGTTGCAAATTTATCTAGATATGTATTATAAAAAATTATTATTACAATATAATGCGAAAATCCTAGTCAACTATATCCTCGGACGCATTCATTTATTTGTGATTTACCAGTACAGTAGATTAAATTAACACACAGAATAAGTGGTAACGTGTCTGTTCAGAGCATAATTTAGTATTATAGCTGAGGTAAAGCTGTATCTGCGAAAATTCACAACGTGATTATAAATTTGCATAGATTAGGTGAAAGTTAGCAAAAAATTGCCAAAAAACTATTACTTCCAATCTCTACAATTGTCTACATAATTAAAAAAATATAAAAAATTGCCAAAGAAAACCGGCGCCCTAATTTACGCGATTTAAGTAAATTATGGTCCGACAACTTTAAAAAACCCGTTTCCATTGAGACAACACGAGAATATTTATTGAAGAAAGTATATAAATTTTATAAGGTAAAGACAGCTTGTTTATTATAATTTTACAAAGCTACAAATATTCATTTTTTAATAGGCAAAGGAATAGTCTCTGTTAACTGTCAAACAGAAAAAGAATCAGCTGAAGTAGGCTAAGGAGCAGGGTCATATTTAGCGACGAGTCTAAATTTGACGTGTACGTTGATGATATGCAAAAACAAGTGAACTGCAAAAGCAATGAAACTTATCACAAAGGCTGTATGGAAAGGACCGTAAAATTTCCTGCTAGTATTATGATATGAGGATGCATGTTTCGTAAAGGTTTAGGACGTTCATACTTTATTAACGGAACAATAAATGCCCAAAAATATACAGAGATTTTGGAAACAAGTTGCTTCCATCTACTGAGGT
Organism: Ignelater luminosus; assembly: GCA_011009095.1. Taxonomy (NCBI): domain Eukaryota; kingdom Metazoa; phylum Arthropoda; class Insecta; order Coleoptera; family Elateridae; genus Ignelater; species Ignelater luminosus. The sequence goes on from VTPC01001359.1 coordinate 90,488, forward strand.
TTTGTGGGATGATAAGGACTACAACTTCCAACAGGATGGTGCATCATGCCATACTGCCAAATCCACTAAGACGTAGTTGCAGAATAACGAGATAGATATGATAGATACCATGGAATGGCCTTCCAGCAGCCCAGATTTAAACCCCATTGAAAGAGTGTGGTTAATTACGAAGAGAAAACTGCTCATGGAACTGCAGCGCACACTACCTGAATTGTGCCAGAAAATTGAATTCATATGGAATTCTGTAAGTCCGCAGCAATGTACAAAATTAACAGACTCTGTGCTGGCTCAAATTAGGGCTGTTATTAAAGCAAAGAGCGATGTTACACAATAATAAATGTGGTGTCCGAAATTATAATGGATGGTCATTTTTCTATTTCAAGTTTATTATTATTATTTATAATAAATATTTATAAAAATTTATAAGAATAAGTATTTAATAAACACCTGTGTTACATATCATTTGCAAAAATCCAAACTACTATTTGTAATTTGTTCTTTTAATATAAGGAAATTAAAAAAGAAAATAAAATTCTAATGTGTCCGAACCTATAGTTGACAAACCATAAAAACTAAGAATTCTTTAAACACTAATGATAATTGGTTTGCTATAATGATAATATTGTATGCTTATCTCAAGTAAAGAGAAGTGCCACAGATGCAACTTCGCAACTATGATGTAATCGAAAAAAAATGAAGTCGAAATGGGTCATGACACGTACTATTTGGCAATGTTCTTCACAAATGTTTATTGGTTTGTTCAAATTTTAGTTTATAATAGTCATTTTGAAATGTCAAATTGAATTTGAATACTGGTTTAATCTAACAGTTCACAACTGTAAACCGATATCTACTCTCTTAGCAGTGTTGTCACATGGTACTGATTATGACCTACTTCGACTTTGTTTTTCTTTGTTCGCACAGTATAATGTAGTTTTGGTATACTTGTGGGAAAAAGAAAAATTACATATTATCTTCTTTATGCAATTAAAACAATGAGATTAAACACAGTAGGTAATAGTCAGACTATGGAATCACAGAGGCCAATTTATGGCAATATGAATATGGGTACCGTCAATCGCATTATTCATTTGAACCACCAATGACTCACTTATATAGTTAGTTAAACATTTCCTGCAGTCTGGCAATAATAATCAAGATAAAATTATTATTATAGTATTCCAAAAGATATAGAGCGTTTATGGCTTAATTGCTGCTTAGCTTACAGTAAATTTTACAAGTTTGTCACAGCAGGGTGTCATAAATCCGCTTACCTGTGAAGACCTTTTCTAACATTTACACAGGATTGTATTGAGATAAGTTTTACTTTCGTAAAAATCTTAAACTAAAATGTTAGAAAAATAAATTATTTCAGTACGGTCCTTGGTTTACGCAATCGTCTCTGACACGTGCCACTACTTGTATTTGTTGATTTTTATGAGGGACCTGCTGTGAAATACTTAAGTAGTCAAAGTCATAAACGCACTATATCTTTTGGAATACTATATAACTAAGAAAGTGATATTTTGCTACACTTTGTTCAAAAAGAAGTTGCATCTTTGCTATTAGTATCGTATATAATGTAGATATACCTAGAGAAATGTAAATAACTTGCAGAATGGGATTTCTTCCTAGTTTGACTTTGTTCCATTGATATCTCACTTAAATTTGCCGTAGATTGAGAAGCTGTTATTTTATGACTAGGGGAGCGAGATCTTAATAGTAAAAATAAATTGTAAATTATATTTTACAAATTGATAATAGTTTACCTTCGAAAACGTGGATCTACTGTTTTAGATCTCGTCTTTTGTTTAGATCGTTTGGCTAATTTTTGATGAGCAGGAGAGGTTGAATTGTATAATGTTTTAGCAAACTTTTCAAGGGTTGATATTTGTCTAAAAAAAAAAACCAAATGTACAAACACAAAGAAGATAAAAGAATTACATACCTTTCATTTGGTGGTTCACTCTTGTTTTCGAAATTAATTACATTATGAGAAAAAGTTTTTGATGAAGTGATTGAACTATAAAAATAAATCACTTTAATGACATAATTAAAATGTATCAATACAATCAAATCAGTTATACCTATTTCCTTTTTGTTTACCCTCTAAAGTACGAAAATCAAGAATTTCATCAGAAACTGGAATTTTTAAGTTTGTCAAATGTACACTCAAGATGTCAAAAAATGAAAACAACTTACCAAAGACCTTAAAGTCTGGTTTAGTTTGGTTCATTTTGAATTGGATACTTTATATATCCATTAAAATTAAGGTACCCTTCAAACATAAAAGACTCAAATTTAAAACGTAACCAAATATTATATCTGCTTATTTTTAATTTCCATGAGAGAATGGCATGTAGGAAAAAATAACATTTCTATTCTATGGTTACTATGACCAAATTCTTAACTATTTGAGTTTTTATATACATGGTGAATCTGATTCATCTCCTACCATCATTAATGAACCGATTGCAATAGAATTTTATACAGTGTGTTACAAAAAGTAAGGAATACATATTAATAACCTGTTTGGACAATAAAAAATAGTTATTTATGCAACAAGTGAATAGAGTGTATCTTTTTTTCATGAGAAGGAAAGTTTGCCGCACGAGCCGAAGGCGAGTGCGCAAATTAGCCGAGTGAAAAAAATAACTACTCATGAATTGCATACAAAACTTTTTTCATGTTCGTAATAAAAATCAAGAACCTACCTACTTCAAAAACAGCTTATTATTTGAAAACATTGATATTAAATGTACAATTAGTGTATATCACATCAACGGCAACCGTCTATGCTTTTGTTTAAATATTTTGCGTTAAAAAATGACACGTTATGATATTTTTTTTTACTCAAATGCATGAAAAAATGAACCGCTGTGGCACTTTTTTTCACGCTTTTAGCACGATGAAACAAACGCATCCTTTATAAACAAAAATTAATGAAAAAAGTTGCACTTTTTTTAACGAACGTGAAAAAAAGTCATTTTTGAAATTACATGGTTTTGCATCTCAACTAAAAATACACTCATAATAGTAGTAGGGTAGGTAATCTTGTGTTGAAAACATTCATAGTATTACAAATTAATAATAATAAAAAAAACAAAAACAATGAGGAAGAAATATTTTATTAATGTATGTTTGAAAGAAGGGCACATATTCTAATGTTTTAAAAACTAGCTAGAATATTTCACCGGAAAATATAATACATTTTACAGGCATGTATTTCTATATATAATTTTTTCCTTACATGTATTAAAAATATATTATCACTATTTTATAATGGAATGTATACATTGTTTTCCCCCCCTACCCTTAAATAGTGTAAACTAGAATGAGATTATCCACTAAGATAATTTGATCACAACAGCAATTTTATTGTGCCCTATTTTATTAGCTTTGATTTTATTTATTTCAAAGGCAAAAAAAGCATAAAAAATTCTTAACCCAGTGAATTTCATTCTTATTTCGACTTATAGTAAAAACACGAGCCATAAACAATAACAATACAATATACATACAATATAACAATAAAGAAATTTAAAATAACCTATTAAATGTATAAAAAGTTTAGATACGTACATATTATGCAATTTAAATCACTTATGAAATAATTAAGCACCATAACTTAAAGAATTCTAGAGACAAATTTGACTAAATTTGCTCCAAGTACGTTTTTTTAACACACTCAATTTGTTTCTTAAATATATAAAAAGTATGAGATCAAAGAAATTTGCACCATATACTTTACTAAGTCTTCAATAGTAAAAAGCATCCAATTAGTTTGTTCACAATATTTTATAGTTAAGTGAGTATATGGTATATTCAAATCTTCCATAGAAATAATATCCTAATTTCAAGTTTTTTCTTTATTTATCCAAGTGCCAAAAACTCAAAACAAAAGTTATTATTTAAAGTATGTTCTATATAGTCTAAAAAGTAATTGACATACCAATTTAGATTAATTTTCTTTTTTATCTGCTTTTTATTTATCTAAAAGCTAGTCCTATATCGTATACTGCTCCTAGTCTTTCATCAGTCGAGAAATATGAATATTTCGCTAACAAATTTGTTAGTTTCATTTTTTGTTTTAATTTGTTTCCAAGTAATTTAATTTGTTTTACTGAAGCTAACTTTTCATTCTATTAATAAAAATGCAATCACCTCAATTTGAGAATCTTGACACTTAGAACATTATTTAATTCAATTCCTCACTTGTTCATTTTTGAAATAGATTATTACTTGAATACACCCTATACTTTATAAATCAAAAATCATCAGATCAATTGAAATTCTTACCTGTGCTTGCTTTCTTTTATATTATTTTTTATAAAATAAAAGAAATAAATAAGTTGCTAAGAGGCAAAAGCAGTTTGATTAATGTTCTACCATCATTAATGTTGATTTAAATAATAGTGCCGTCATCAATTTATTTACTAAATTGTAATTTTGCACAGCAATTGCATTAATATTCATGAATTTATATTTAATAGTTTCTAAATGACAATAACAGTTCTTTAATGTTACATAATTGTCGATGTATAATACATAGATTTTTGAAAAGACTTTACTCGTTTATGTTGTTTTAGACAAAAAATTTTATTTCTTAAAAATAACATTTTCAAGATAACCTCTACTTTTTTGTAAACATTTACCCAATCTGCAGCACAACTTATACATTATCTACATTGTACAGCATTTCCAATGGAATTCTATTGATTTCTTCTCACATTTCCAATTTCAATTGTGCAATATCTTATGGATGATGAGCGCAACTTTAATTTTAAATATTCCCAAATAAAAAAGTTGCAAGCTGATAAATTGTGGTACCTTGCAGATTCCATTCCATTGGAAATATCTCAAATTGGAAGAATGCTTGCAAAAAATAGAAGTCATCTTGAAAATACAAGTTTTAAAAATAAAATGCTTTGTGATGTAGTTGAATGCTGATTTTCACTAAACAAAAAAACAAAAGCTGTGATGTATATGTGTAAGTATACTGGGTGATCCACAAAATGATCTATCTTTAATATCTTGTAAAGAGATGTAAAAACTTCCAAAGAAAAATAAATCTATTGACTTATAAAAGGAAAGACTAAAATATTTAGTACATATTAACTCACAAGGAACCATCAGTTAGTAACAAAGATAAATTATGTTATCTTACTATTTGATAAACAAGTAAAGTGAACACATTGACATCTATATAACTGAGTTAATTATGTATTACTTTAGTTTCTCTCTTTGTAAATCAATAAACATCTGTTTGTTATGGATATCTGTTTATGAGATATTAAAGATGGGTTATTTTTAGCAGATTTCCCAATACAAAAAATTAATAAAATAAAATATTGCTGTATGATCACACTTAACATTATCAAGGAGTTTTTGCTAACTCCCTGTAATTATAACAAAAAATGCTTTAAAATGAGATTTTACAGTATTAAAAGTTTCTCAAAAATAAAAAAAACACTAAGTAACTCTGTCAGTGGTATTTAGAAACTTTATGTCTAGGCAGTTATTATGTAGCTTGTGAATTTATTATTGTAATTGATCAAACAGGTTTGTTTTTATACATGATTAACCAGACAATTTTAATTAATCTTTTATGTACAATGTACAATTTAGAGATATTAAAATGTTAATATTTTCTTTCTTTACCAAAATAGCACTAATGAATAATTGTTTTTTATGAAAAAATTTTGATCTTAAGGAAATCACATATTGCACAATTCTGCAATTTAAACATATAAAACCATGACTATTAAATATTAGCAAGTAAAATAATAATTTAGAGTGGTATTAGTAGTCAATAAAGAGTTGACGCAAGTGTAGCCTTCCATTATAAGACTACAATACATGTGTCCAGGAAAATACGCAACAAATAAAAAGATTCTATATTATTGATTTCTCAGAAAATTTTGATATTACCAATAATAATGAGTGCACAAAAGATTGCATGACTTTTTTTAATGAAAAAAATAATGAATCTTTCAACCATAGCAAACTATTGCGCCAACTTTCTAGTATCCAGTATCTTATTTCTTATATTGCATGCTAGAAACAAACAAATAGAGTATCTCTTGGCTCTAATGATGTAGTCAGGCCTGAATTTTAAGTGGTGGAGAAAATATAATTAATAAGTTTTTTTTTTGTTTACTGTCCAGTTGCAACTTCCATCAAGGTTTTTAAATAACGGAAATCAAAGTTTACTTTTGTAAAAATGAAACACCAAAAACATCTTTTGTTGATACCAGAATGAGTTGAGAAGTTTGAGAAAACTTTGTAACAAACAATTGAATAATACCAAAACAGTGGTGATCGGTAAGCTAACTTCAGAGTAGGCCTAGACCTCTTAATTGGTTAGTTTCTGTATAATCTGAGTTTAAACCAATAAAGCAGTTCTGGCCTACGTACCCTGAAGTTAGGACACAAACAGCTAGGTTTAAATTCATATAGTGCTATAGTCTTGTAATCAGCAATTAACCAGAAGTAAGAAAATATCACCACCACTTAAAAAAGCAAAATGTTAGTATGGAACTATTTTATGAACATTATGTATAGTTGAAAAGTAATTGTTCTTTTTTTTAACATTTTTTATATTTTTATAAATAACAAAGCTATCCTCTCTCTCTCTCTGCAGATCATCGGATTATCTTGTACTGTTGTTAGTGTGAACAGCTGGATAATGTGAACAAAAATTTTGCTGCTCTTTTTACAATGACTGTTGTATAGTGTGAATAGCATTAAAAGTAGATTGATGCTGCAAGAAAAATTGAAAATACTGAAAGAATTTGAAACTAGTAGTACAATAACTGTAGTAGCTAAGTATGGTGCGGTGAAATTAACCATTTGTTCAGTAAAAAAGAAAAAACAAAATTTTGGAAGCAGTTGACAGCACCCTAAATCATGTCAAAAGCTGTACTTTATATAAATTAATGGAAACAGAACTTCATAAAAAGGTTTTCAATCAAAGTGGCTAAAATGATATGATTAAGCAAAAGCCTTCAGTTTAAGCCAAGATAAAACTTTTACAGCTAGCAACGGTTGGCTGCAAAGATTTAAAACCTGCTATGGTATTAAATTTCTCAGAATCAATCATTGCAGCCACAATTAATTGACTTTTTTAAGCAAAAACTATTTAGAAGTACGCATAAAACATATGTTTCTCTTTTGGAAAAAAAACTGTTCCAGTACTAAAACTTTTGGGCTTTGCAAATAGTACAGGCCAAAATAAAGTAGAACCACCTGTTATCGAAAACTCTAGAAATCCTAGAGCTTTAAATAACACTAACTTACAAGTATTCGAAGAATGTTTGGATAACAACAAACAAGCTAAAATTAAATATTAATAAGACACAGTCAATTTTATTCTCTTTAAAAATACTCACAAAGTGATCAGCAACCAGAAACAGTAACATTTTTTTAGAGATATTCATAGGTTCCAAATCAAACTGGCAGGAACATATACATTATACCACTAAAAAATTAAAAAGAGTAGTATAGTAACTTTTAGAACCCAATAACTATGGGGTATTGTTATGGGGAAATTCTGTAGACTCTTCCAGATTATTTCTAATGCAAAAAAAGAGTCCTGAGAATTATTACCAGTATGGAACCTAGAGAACATTGTAAACTGCTCTTTAAAAAACACAAAATAATGAGCTTGACAAGTATTATGATATACTATATATATTGTATATCAAAGAAAACTTGAATAGTTTTCAGGTTAAAGCTTCTTTTGACAATTATAATACACCTCTACATAGTAGACACCTATGTATTAAGGACACTTTTCTAAGTCCCAAAACGTTGCAATCCATGAGTCTTTACCTCTTCATAGCGGATACTTTTGATTATGAACACTTCTTTTTGGCATGGACGCTGTCTGTTACAGTAAGGTTTCACTGGGTACCATATCATAGACTAAGAACACAACAGCCCACATCTTGCAATTAAACTATGCAACAAATTACCATCAAATATGAGAGAATGAATGTAAAAAGCTAAAGATAGAACTAAAAACCAAAATAAAGAAATTATTAGAACCTGAAGGGTTGCCATACTTCTATTGGGAAATGTCACCCACCAAAGAAAGAATCATAAAAGCAACTAATGGAATGGTATGTATTTGTAATATTTATGCCACCAAATGCAATTGTTGATTGTTTATTAAAAGTTTTCCATAACAAAGCAAGTCAGCACTCAAAGATCACGCTAAACAGCATAAAACAATAAACTTTCTAATTAAGTTTTAAATACTGTACACAAAGCAACAGCAAACAAAGTGTTAGGTTAGAGTTAATGATCCGCATGTGTACTTCACCTGCATTGCTATCGCACACCAGTATATGTCATAAAACTTACTTGGTTGCCAATGTGAAAAAATAATAGAAAAGCTTCAAATAACTATTAATTACATTAATTAAAAACCTATTGAAATATCAAACTAACAAAACCTTCATGTAAAATCTTCCATTAAAGATATTTGTCAATTACTTCTTTGAAACTTTAGTAGAACATTGAAATAGCGGTCCACAGACTGTCAAGCATAAACTCACAAAATTATAAGCATGCATTGGTTCATATTGAATCTCTTTGACCATGAATTATGGTAAGCAGTACTAAACCAAGTAAAGAAGTAAATAGGCATTTGAACTTACCGAACCTACTATTTATTCATTCAAACTTGATAGTAAAATTAAAAAACATTTGCTTGATTGGTAAATGGTGGATGAACTGATGGTAGAATTACATGCTTGTTCACATTAGAGTCCCTAAATGTAACTTATTCACACGATATTTGCTTGCGTTCAGGATCATAAAGTTCCTGAAGTTGTATTTGAGGTTAGGTATAAGTTGTTGCGTTGAAATTGATGTTTATGTAGAGAAAAGCAGATTGTTTTTCAAATCTGTGATGGATGCAATATTAAAAAGTGGGATACAATTATTAATAGTCATCCAGGAGTAAGCCAGCAATTACTAGCAGCGCATAATAATAGATGCTGCCATAAGCCTGATTACTCGATTACTGCTCCTGAATACAAGCATTGATTTACCTATAAAAAATGTCATTTTTCAGATTTCTAATATAAAATGCCAAATAATGACAACTCATAATGTCAAAAACACAGAAAATTAAATCGTCCTAACAATCTCATATAAACTCAGCTTTTATTGATTTGTTTTAATTACTATCAAAGTTGCATGAATAAGGTCTAGTTCTGCACACCTAGTTTGGATTTGGAGTCAGATCAATTCACCTTATCCATAAAAGGAGTTGACTTTCAACTTACATGGAGTTGTTGCAACTTGGCTTACTACACAACAAGCCAGGAGAAAATAACACAACCACTACAATTCATACACTGACTACATCATTTGTGTATATTCTGAATACCTTTTTGTAGGTTTTTCAATGAAGATACATCAAGAAATCTCTAAGTAATTCTTTGATAACATTGATTTGATTTAAATAGTGCATGAAAAAAAAGTATGAATGTGAATTGCTATTTTGAATCTTTGTAACACAAGCAGTAGGTTAGAGAAAAATAATTAAAATGAATGAATTAATGGCCATTTTTATGTTTGTATGCAGAAAATGCAATTGTCAAAATTGATTATAATCAGTAATAAATTTAATACTGATCTAAAAATTTTGTTTACTTAAAATTATTAATCCTTAATCTTAAAAAAGTCATTTTTGTTCTGAACACCCTGTATTTCTTATGTAATTTCCAATACTACGTAACATTATTTAAATTATATGCAATAAAACTGTAAATATAATACTGCATTGGCCTTCCATGGTAAATATTAGAATGGGCAAACAGACTGTAGCTACATTATTTGTCATTGTGATAAGGATTCTTAAATAAAACTAAGAAACTTTGAACTGAGGGTTCATATGGCATCACAACTGTTGATATTACAATGGTCGCATTCAGGAGACGAAATAGCTACGGAGCCGCTCAGATGGAGCGGTAGCAGATTCTGCTACATTTGTTATACGTCTACTGAATCGGGAGTTGAGCCAAGTATGACCTTGGAGTAACTTTAAATGAAGGAAAAGAATGAAAAGAAGTTCAAAGTATTTACCAATAACATTTGCTTCAATTTTCCCACGTTATTTGCTGTTAGATTTCCTGCTGGTTTGTAGGCTGTATAGCTATCGACGTGTGTTCTTTTTTTCTTTACTAATTTGTCTTATGTCCATGCAAATAACTGGGAAGTAGATTGTACATCAGTAGCAATTAAGAAGTAATTATTCAAGATTTAATATAAGTTAAAATGAAATTATACCTAGCAAAACACTAGTAAATATACTTCTCGTGTCTGTTAACAGTTTTTAATATCTAATATTGAAAAATGAATTTTACTTTTTGATTTTGCAAACGCATTGTTTTGTACTAATAGTAATATTTCTGCTTTCTAATTGATCCTGAAATCTATTATTTCAATTGAATATAATATCAACATCTAAATTTATTTTCTGTTTTTTAAATCACTTTTTGAAAAAAAATTGTATCTGTATAATTTATGTGTTATTTATTAATTTTCGCTTTAAAAATTAAAATTGTTATACCTGTTAAGAATGAGCAAATAAAAAAATAATTTACTTTAACACATTTAAGAATATTTAATAATAATTTTTGATATTTTAATATTTTTAATGCATTATAAATATTAAAAATAAAAGTTTTGTAAAACTTCTTTCCGAAACATACTTTTTGGTAAAGTTATCGTTAATATATATATATATATATATATATATCATTATTATTTAATAAAAAATAATCGTGATCCATTTCTTTAATTGAAAATTCGCGGCACCTGGACGCAATCACGTGGTATTTATTTTTTGTTAACCAGAAGCAAGCAGTGATCACGTTGAGAATATAGCAAAGTAGCAGATGTAAAAAGCGCTCCTAAACATGGCGGCCGCTACGTAGCTGCTCCCAAAGTATTACTCAGGTAGCGCTGTATTCAGTAGACGTTTTACCAACCGCTCCAGAGCATGTTCGTCTTCTGAATGCGACCAATGTTGGATAATCTAAGCAGCAAATTAAATCATCTTTGTTACTAAAACATGAAATAAAGAAAAAAAGTATGAGGCCTCTTGTTTTGCAGATTTGATTTTCTAAATAAAAAAGGGTTGTCTACTTGCCCACTGCAGTATTCGTAACAGTTTGATCAATTTATGTTCTAATGCAATTAAAGTAGAAATATTTTGAATATTCTCGTCATATACTTAATTCAAGTTAAAACATTCTTTCATTAAAGGTTGAAATTTGTCAGTTGAGCTATTATATTGAGTATTTATCTTCTATCCTATTTAGAAACATTTCAAAGAAAATAAAGTCAGCAATTAATCCATTTGGACTAGTAATTAATAAATCGATAAAATTATTTCCCTAACAGCTATATAAACATTTCAATTAACAGCTAACAAATGTAACAGCTTCAATGTAATACTCCTCAGGAATGTATCATTAAGATTAGAAGTTATTGAATTCATCAGTACATCTTTCAATAAAGGCCTCAAAAACAAATATATAACCGATGTAAATTTTAAGCTTCATGCTCACTGTTATTAATACTAATCAATGCCTCTGTTTGTTCCGATTGTAGCTCTGGAAATCTACAACTATAAATGTTATAAATAAATTCAAGAAAAATCATTATTAAAAATATTTGAATATTTCTTACCGAACAGATCTGGTTCGGCGACATATGATGTGATAGGCACAGCGAAGTACATCGAAAACTGGGTCCCAATTTTCATAATGTGCAAGAAGAGCCACCGAAAAGAATGCAAGCAATATTGGAATTGTACCAGCATAAAATAGGCATGGATACGAGACTTTTTTGAGAATTACATCTGCTAACATGGTCATGGGTATTGTTAAGCTTATAGCCACTGTAGCAATCAATGAAGATGTTAAAAAACATCCCCTAGAAATAAGAATTATTATATTTCTTTGATTTTACATGTTTTTTGGTTTATACTGACCATAACCATAAAGCTTCAGAAACAACAGTTCCTATTAAACCATTTAAAAGTAAATATAACCACTGATGTTTTGTGGGCCATTCAAAATTTTCCCAGTTACTGTAATGAAGAAAAAAGAATAGCGGCCATAGTAGTATTAAATTAAATAATCCTACAAATCCTGCAACAACATTTGTATTACAGTAAAGTCTCCAAAAGAAAAGCAAGTGCATGTAAACGATTGCATTTTTTTTTTGTCAGGTTAATAATAAAAAAAATTTGGATTATGTTGACAATATTTTAAATTTTTTAACACATAAGGTGTCAAGAAGATGTGCTGCGCTGTATTGATAAAGCTGCTTCAATTTATTTCCTGTTTAAGAGAGCATCTTGGTAGTTTTTGTTGTTTTAAAACACTGACACCAACTCTCTGGAGCCGTCATACTTCAGCCTTCTCACTATCATCAATTTTCAGTCAGGAATCACGCAAGATTCAAATCAATAAGGCACAAAATACAAACTGTGAATATCAAAGGCTAGATACTTGTAAATTTTAAGGTTAGGCAATCATCTTTGTTACTCTTTTGCCACATAAGATGCGTTTTTTCGCTAGCGGTCCCTGGTCGTGGTTGACATAAGAATGACCGACTTTTTGACAGCATTCGATGTCTGGTACCTACAAATGACGCATTTTTTGAAGGACCCTGGTCACTAGGAGTGGTTGGTTTAATGATGATTAACACATGATACTTAACCTCAGATTGTACTTTGATTTAAATTTGTTATTATTTAAATAATTCTTTATCCCACTAGGAGTAGATCCAAAATAAATGATTAAAAAGTAATGCCATTTAGCTGCTTTTTATGTAATGACTCAATAAAGCTTAGCAATCATTGTATTGCAGGTGGACAATCACCAATTGTTACCAAGTTTGTTCTACTTGATTTTATAGTTTTAAAATTAAATTAAAACTCATGTATTTCTCCTAGAAAATATTTATTTTATAACCAATTTCTGAAACTACTATTAATACCATTAAATATTCTAAAATGTAATTTTACAAGAGAAGAGGTTATGTCGACAATCGGGGAATTGTAGAAGAAAGCCAAAAAATAATACGCAAGAGACAGGTACGTACCAGTCCGAAAAATTAATTTGTAAAGTTGGTTGTTGATTTTGACAGAACTTGACGGACCAAAGCGGAACCAGGTTGCTATATGACGTCATTGTTTTCCAATCGAACATGAATAGTTGCACTTAGGTTAGCCTTGACGACTGACCGCTAAGAAAAAAACGAATCTATACTGTAAAATAAATGTTTTTGTGCAGAAAAAAAACTACTGATCTGTAAAAATGCTGACGAATAGAAATAATGTATTTCATAAAATAATGCATGACAATGCCAATAGCAGTTGTTAAGATCATCATATTATAATTATAACTGTTACATTCTTGTTCGTATTAAGTACTAGATGTACTATATTTATAAATTCATGGCTTTAACTAAGGCAGTACTAAAGTACAATTTATTAATTATGACACATTTTCATATAGAAAAATACTATCACATCACTATTTCTGTTTGAAAGTCTGGTATAAATATTAGGAAAGCTATGCCAAGTGAATCAGTAATGTTTGTTTGTTAATCTACAAAAATCAATATTAACTGTAAACTAACCTTCACAATGATTGCTATAACTTTAAGAAAGACTCTCAAGTCTTTCGGTATATCAACACAGTTAAAAAAAAAACCACAATCGTTTACACCCATATTATGTACATACCAAAAAATAAAGGAATATCCATTTTATCTTCATGATCAACTTTTCGCCTTAAAAATACTAAATATGCTGCATAAGAAAACGCACTAAGCAGAGACAAAATTGCACCCATAGGAATGTGAGATTCTATATTCAGATCAGATAAACTGACCAATATCTAAAAAGTAATATTAAAATATATTTACTATTAATATAAAAATTAAAGATGACTAACCAAACCACAAATAGACATAGACACAGCAACGAGTTTAGATAACGTAAATCTATCAGACTGATTAGAAGGAAATACTGCAGACAGCAAAAGAGTAAATAAACTAGAACTGGAAGACAATAAATTCACCATTCCGGCTTCAGTTTTTGCTAATGCTAGCTGGTAAGCATAATTGGCCAAAAACCACTACAAGGAAATGGTTACATATGAAAAAATTAAAAATATTTCACTTTTGCTTACCAATAGGCAAAATATGAAAGAAATCTTTGCAACTTTATAAATTGGTAATTTAGTAGCAGCTCTTCTTGCTAATTCCCCTGCTCTTACACTTGCTTGGTATGATAACCTTGCTAAAAGAGCTTCGGCTGCTTCAGACTCAGACATATGTCGAACCTCAGCTAATTTATTGAAACGAACTGAACGAATGGAAGAATCATCACTTTCAGTACCTGAGCTACGATCAAGATGCTCCCGATCTGGAGTTTTTACCGGAACATATGTAGGGTTACTCTGTATAATAAAGTAAGATTATACAAAAAATCTATACTGCACGCTTTTGAAACTTACAAGGCTCGTAATAGAATCTGCGTAGAAGTTTTCATCTTCTTGATTTGGATCTATAAACTAAGATTTTGTTGATTATTAAGTATACTTTAGCATTATCTTTCAAAATTACCATATAATTTGCTGGTTTGTTGCAATAATCTCGCCATGGTGGCCAAAAGCAAAAGCCTAATAAATATAGAGTAAACATAGACGTTTTTATATAAGTACTAAAAAATGGTTTTTCGAAGGCTTCATTGTGGTAAATATACTGTAAAGTAACCAAGTTAAAGAACTCTAGTTTTTAAAAATTATTTTAGGTATTTACCTTAGTAAGTTCTGAAGACGATACCCAAATAACATCGACTAGAAGTAAAACAAATAATCCAAGTACAAGACGTTGTGTTTTAGTTAACATAGAACCGATGCTTATATCCTCCATTGTTAAAAACGTAAATATTTTATTGTATTAATTAAGATGATAAAGAAGCATTGCTAGCAATGTAATTATATACAGTTAATGATTGCAGTGGGTGTTGGAAGAGATAAAACAGCTGATAAATGAGATATCAGTAACTCACAATACTGAACTAAATCAAAATTAATCATAATATTTACAAAGCACTTTTACAAGATAAAATCATTTCACCACAGCACAAAATCTAACTTAAAAATGTTCTTTTTAAAGCTATTTAGCAATAACAGCGGCGAGAATAAACAAACTCTGAAACAAATTTGACAACTTTTGACAACTACTAACAAATGTAAAACTGTAGAGTATGCGCAGAAGCAAGAATTCTCAGCAATCTTCAAGTTCGTGCTGTTCCGTAGAAGAGTTTCGTTACGTACCTACGTAATCGTACGTGCTAGAGTCCTGAATCACTTAAAACATAATTTAACTCGAATATAACAAGAGTCAATAACTTTTTTCATGTAATCTAATAAAATTAAAATTTAGAACAAAAATTAAAAATAGAAATAGGAAAATATTTAAAAAGATTCACGTGACCACACACTTTATTGTGATTGGTGTGACATTTGACATGATGTTCACCCATTTACCTTTGTTTGTTGTGCTCCTGTCATCTGCAATCCTTTTTAATCCTAACTCTCTATAATCTTTGATTAAAATTACAAAATCTCCATGACCTGCTGTTAGAAAAACAAAACTGAAATAGATAAAACACCTTACGTATATTCTAAAGTTGGTCAGCTCATGGGTCTTTGACAAACCGTCACAACGGTTTCAGGAATACTACTTTCTAAATGATTTGAGATGTAGGGGAATACTAGTTCTTTTGTATTATAATCTCCCGAATAAAAATTTAAAGAAGTTTAATCCAGTGAACGAACTGCCAGCCAATTAATTTATTGCATCTGATTAGTGTAAATAAAAACTTTTGAAACTTTTGCTCAAAATTCAGTAATGCAAATAAGGCAGGGGTACATCAGTGGTATCTTTTATTTCAAATTGTACGATTAATCACACCTTGGAGTTGCGAGTTCTATCATAAAAAGTGAGTTACATCAATGATATTTAAAAGAATTATAGGTTCTGACTATATCGGAATGTCTATACCTTTTTCTAAGATCCAAGGGAAATTTGTGTAATAAATTGTTGAATCGATGACATCAATGGTTCGCTGATTATCAAATCTTGTAGACTAGAGTGAAACAATGGCGCCCAGGGGCACTTAGCGAACCTCAGTGGTTAAGTTGCTGACAATGCAGAGTCACTAGATATTTCCAATGAGTACATGACTGGAATGGCACTGCTGCTTAGTACTGTCACCGTAAAAGCTAACCGTTGAGTCTGCCGAGTGCTTCTGAACAATTTAAGCTTCTAATTATCGTTTTAAAAAAATCCAAATTTTCTGTTTAGATAGAAGACGTAGAACTTCGTGCGGTCTAAGAACTACATATCACGTCACGCGCAGTTGATAAAAATAGGCCGGACCAGCTCAAGTTTACTGTTATAGGGGACTAATGATCGATATCGAAAATCGAACATAACCTTGCTTCCGTTTGTAACTGCCATGTTACGCCACTGCAATTTAATTGACGTCATATTTGGCGCATTTTCGTTGATGACGTACATGTAGTTCTTAGACCGCACGAAGTCTAGTATATAGTTTCTTGATTTTTATCTTCATTATTATAGTTATTCCGTTATCAAGAAATTGTTAATGCTTTGATAGGGACATCATCAAGGTTTTATCATCAACAACTGTTTATTTATATGTTTTGTCGTCCGTCAATGTAATAATGCCGCCGTAGGCGGCCGGCTTCTTAGAGGACTTAACTTCTCTTAAGCCTGGTGGTGGTAGTTGGTTGGATAAAAGGCAAGTCGACGGAATGGTGCGTTGGAAAGGAAAGGTTGGTCGTCAATGTCATGTCACGTACCAAGCAGTCCGCACGCCCGTCCACGGTGGTGATGGTTGGTTTGTAAATTATTAACTTATAAAGTAAAAAATATAAATCTGTAAGAGTTTATGTTTTTTAAATTTAAATTCGGCGCGAAAGGTAGAGAGGGGAAGGAATGAGGAATGATGGGAAGATGGACGATGAGTGTGGTTGTGTAAAAAACGAAGGGAGAACAAATAAAGATTTATATAAAAAATACCGTTGTTGTTATTTTAAGAGAAGAAAGGCCAGCCTACAAATCAAACTTTTACATGTTTCATCATTACTATTACTTACCATTAAAGTGCCAGATGTGCCAGCAACAACTTAAAATTTGTTTGAACAACAATGGCGGCACATTGGTGACCCTTACGTGATTAAAAGCATCAGTGATGGTTCTAATCATCAACAAGGGGTACCATAAGATTAAGATTATAGATTAGATAATTGATATAAAATACCCATTTTAAAATTTGAACACAATCTCACAATTGGTCGCAAAGGTCTTTTAGCATAGTAACTGCAGCTCAACTTTATCTGACAATTTAATAAACCACCTACAAGAAGCAGAAAGGCGTCTAAGCAATGGGATTAAATTTCTAACAAGACATGTACAAGTGGATAAGTATCTGCAGACTGGAAGTAATGAGTATATGTTGGGATACGGTGTTCAACTCCTTACATAGGTTCAAATTACAACTTTCGTATTTCTATAGATTAACTTTTCTATCTCTGCAATAGATGTTTAAATCGCCGATTTTAGTACAGGCGATCTCGCTATTATGTAATCAACTAAACTGCAATTTAAACTTCACATAAATTAATTGGTACATGTTAAATGTTGTAGTATAGGACGGGAAAATGCCTAGCATTCCCATCTGCCGTATAAGCCAGGCAAGTAGATGAATTGCATTAACAAATTACCCATTCTTTTGGCGAATTAACGCTGCTACTACTACTTACCTGTAATTAGTTTATCTGAGATCTTCCTAATTGAACTCAAAGCGTCTTATTAGTTTCGTCTAAATCTAGAATATGGTACACAAAAAATATCAAAATCTTTTATATAATTTATATAAAATTTATTTTAAAAAACTACTGCTTTAGTAATGTTGAACTAAATACAAAATAACTATTTGCTATTAAATACTACATAATAAATCTATTATGGAAACAAAGTTTTATTTAATCATATCTAACGACAGAACTGAACTAGGCTAATTTAGACTTCTTCTTTTTAGAAACATTTTTTGAAGTACCCGTAGTTTTAAAAACTTTTCTAATACCTTTCAATATCAAACGTATAATATAATAAATAATATAAGATGTTATTAACACAATTCCTAAGAGAAATGCAATAACATCCAATAAAAGATATTCATACCACTGTAATTTGACAGCGCTTGTTTTCAAATGATGTGCCCCATTATGTCGTAACACATACTCCACCCAGTATACAGCATTGTCGATTGGTCTTATAGGTTGATCTCTTAATATCAACGAACGTTGTTTAATATTATCTCGGTATCTAGTTAAAGTAAAATATTAAAATGCATATTACAATCAAAAGTTGTTTTTACCTTGGATTCTTTAATATTTCATGAATTGCATTAGTAAGTGTCTCTTCGGATAAATCCTGAAATGATACTTTAAGTGCATAACCCTTTCTAACACCATCTTCAATGTTGCTTTCTTGATCTGCAAAAATGGGTATACCAACTATCGGAACTCCCAAATATACGGCTTCCGTGGTGCTTAACAAGCCACCGTGACTTATAAACAATTTAGTATTTGGATGAGCTATAAATGACAGATTAGTAATTACCTCACTGCAAATAAACTGATAAATCCTTGCCTAATATATCCTTTTGAGGAAACCATTTACCAATGTTTACGTTAGGAGGCAAGTTCTTAACATTATCGGTTTCGAATTTCCATAGCACTTTTGTAGGCAATTTTGAAAAACATTTTATAATACCATCTAACTTATCTGCAGGTAAGTCCGAACTTCTTATATTAGATCCCAAGCTGAAATATATAACTCCTTCTTTTGCAGAATCCATAAATGTTTTTAAATCCCCTTGTAAAGCTTTCGGTTCTTCCAGGTGAAATCCCCCTATTTGTATCATATTTGGTACGTAGGGTCTGGGGCTTTCTATACTATAATGCGAATTTAAAAGGACCAATGAAATATTCTTAACCATTTCGTCTATAGGTGGTGCATTAGGAAAGTATTTCTGAAGATAATTTTCTTCGAGTGTTGTCATGTACGTGGCTTGTACGATATCGAAGCCTATACTGCTTAAAGTATTTTGAACTCTTTGAATAAAGTTCATTTCATCAGAAAAAGATCCAAATACGTTTGGAACGTAAGAATAAGGTGCTGGGTTTCTTGTGATGCTATTAGTTAACATAGAAGCGCCAATAGTACTGAAAGCTATAGTTGCAGCTCCAAAGTGGTGTGGTATGGCTAAATAGGCTTCATTTCCAAACCATGATTGTATTACCAAATCAAAAGTTCTATTTGACGTTAATAATTCTTTAACGGATGGGCTAGTAAAAAAATTCACATTAATTTTGTCGACTAAATCTGTCATTTTAGACATTCTTTCTACTAGAGACACATTTACAAGCTCTAAGGTTTGCTTCATAATTTTTTCTAAAACGTAATCTAAGATGAAGTAAACTGTGCTAAAAAGGGGTACAGAATTACAAACACTTACCTTCTTTAAACTGTTGCATACCAGTTATTTCAATTTGTTCATAATTTTTTATTGGAGTATTTAACAGAAAAGGACTTAACATAGTTACTTGATGTCCTCTATTAGCTAAAGCTTTTAAAAGAGTACTACCCAAAATAAAATGACTATTACTAGGAAAATGAAATATCGCTAAGATTTTTGCACCATCAACTATAAATAAAGAGCACAGAAAAATTGCGACAATTATTTTTAGCGACATTTTTTAGGTAATAGAATTAACTAGTCTTGAAGTATAACCTGATAATCATAGAAACTTTCAATAACTGCTTGTGGTAGAGATACTTATGCTTTTATAAACCGACAAAAATTTTACCAGCGATTAACAGGGTTGGAGTACATCAGAACATTAAAATATTGCTAATTTGCTAAAAAAAAGTCAATGTTGTTGAAATCGGCTTCTCAGGATATTTCACTGTATTTACCTACGTATTGCATGTGTCATTAAACTTGCGGTAACACAAACTGAGTAAATTGACTAGTGTAATCTAAATCTGCGTATCAATTTATTAGATTTGCCGAATACGATCCTGTTTAGCAATGACGAAATTCCTGCCTGTTGATAATAAGCGTTATCAATTCGTAGTGGAGTTCACAAATGGTTAAAAGTGTTGTATGATATAAGCGATCTTTATCAATAATAATTATCATTTATTGATTACACAAATGACTAAAAATGTATGTACGATATTATTACAGTGAAAAGCAGAAATGATGATGAGATAAATTTAAGTTTTAAACTGTTTTTATTCAATGGCGTTCTGTTCTGAATTTGATACAGCACATTAAAAACATAATATTTATGAATAAACCGTTTAAAATGAATTGGTTGTTGAAAGCATGATTAATCTTTTCGTATTTGGTCAATTTTTTACGAATTTTAGTGATAACGAATACACAGTAATGATGTGTAGACTAAAGAACTAGTTTAAAATAGAAATACGGTGCATTTCTTTATAGAATTCAGAGTAGGCTGTGGTTTAAGTTCATTTTTACAGTGTACAAAAAATAGCACTCTTATAAAAATTGTAAGTCATGGCCTACTCTGAATTCTATAATAAAAACATTTGGGAATGCAAAGCATAACCACAACGAACTCCGTTTTGTTACTGAATTTGAGCAACAGCCTGTTCTCAAAAATAAGTAAACATTTATCTTTCGGCGGCCGTTTTAATCATGTTCCCAAGGCAAAACACATTTATTCTTTAGCTTTACTTACTGGAGTCACGTTTATTATTTGAATGGAAGTGTGAAAAGCTATTTATTTTCAACATTATCAAAACCTTATCAAAATTAAAATTCATTATTTAATTATATATTAACATATATTGTGTATGCTTTAAACTTGATTTTTCTTTTATCAGGACTGTAAATTATTTTGTATTTATTTTCTTATCATTATTTTTGCTTCTCTCTTGGGACATATAAACTACCTTCAGCAGTAATGGATTGTGATTTAGAATGGGACAAATCAAACAAAATTGTTTAAAAACGATTTTTGTAGAAACTTTCGATTAGAAAGCAACAGTCTTTTTTAGAATGATAAACTGACTTATGAGGATGTTAACCTTGTATTTCCTCAAAATAAGATCGTAAAATAACTTTTTATTGGTGCTGTTACACAATGTGTTTTCACAAGTTTAAATCAATAAAAATTTGTTTACAATCTTTTCTATATTCTAGATTTGCGATAACTCGTATAGCTTTTCTCTGTAAACCAAAAAAAAACAAATTGTAAAGCGCCGAAAACTGAACAGTCTGTTTTAAGGCAAAAGTATAGAAGGTAGTGATGGGTACTATTAAAAATAACAATTCTGAACGGTTTTTCTAAAGAACTAGTTCTTTAGTCTACACATCATTACTGTGTATTCGTTATCACTAAAATTCGTAAAAAATTGACCAAATACGAAAAGATTAATCAAGTAGTTCCTTCAATTAATCTAGCCTTGTAAACTAAACTAGGTAAGCTATTAAGTCCATCACTAACAAGCCGAGGGTTATAAAATCAAAAAGAAATCAAGCCATTTTTAAGGTTCTTCTCCGTGTCAAAAATCGCAGTAAGTCTCGAAACCTTTTGTTTTGAAAACTATTGTCTAAAACTATTAGAGATATCAAGAATCACCTTATAAAAATGATGTAGGGCCAGATTCACAGCCAGCACTTAAGTAAAGGCTTATGCTTATTTATAAGTGCTGACTATAAATTCGGTCTTATCTTTCATTGATTTTGATTTCCAAATTTCAGGGTGCCAATTAGAAAAGTTATTGAAATAAAAAGTACCGTGTTGCCAAGTAACAAAAACTTTAACTAACTGTTAATTACTTCTAAACTAAGCCATAGAGATCAAAACACTAAGTATTAAACTTTTCGACTTACTTCTTAATGATAAATAACGCACTGTGACATTTGTGCGCCATTTAGAGATACCCTGCATTGACATGTGGTTTCTATGTTGGGCCCTAACAAACATTTTTAACAAATTTTTTTATATTTTTTCCCTCCATTATAGCGAAAGTGATTAATGTATTTTTTTGGGATTTATCTGAAACCAAACTCTTTAGTATCAATGAACTTAGCATCTGAATAAAAAATGTCACATTGATCGGTTTACGGGTATATTATGCCAAATTTATAGCTGAATCTTGAAATGTTTGTCAATTATGGTATTCAAGGTATTACTATTGCATCTGGTATTATTTCTTTTAACTTTTTCATGCTACACTGAGAGTTAGTATTAGATACTATTTATGATCTCAATTAAGGAAGTGTAAGAAAGAGGCGAAGATTGAAAACGAAATTTCACAAAGGCAGTTAAAAATATAGGGTATAAAGTATCATTTTAGTCTAGGTCTTCAAACTAACAGTTCCGCACAGCTTTGCATAGTTTCACCTGGTTTTTGGATAGATCAAAAAGCGGACAAGACACCACCACAGAGGTCTACGTGTTCTAATCAAACAGTATTCCAGTCAGAAGTTTTTGCTGTCTTATCAGTATACATAAAAACCATAGTAGACATAAATCAACATATCAGTTTAAGTATTACCAGTCAAGTGGTCCTGCGGATCTTATTTACTCTGATAATCACATCCCATCTAATCCTAAAGTGTTACCGTTTCCTGGCCTCTTTAAACCAGAGATACTGAGTGACTTTCCTACGGGCCTCAAAACAAATTCACACCATAATAGAAAATAAAAATGTCGTTCTAGCTAAAAAAGGTGTTACCAACTCCTGCCCTGGACCGCAATCGGCTCTTGTCCTTCCACTAAGCTAACAGTCTTGTTACAGACTGGAATCTTAAGAGATATTTTGATCACAAGTCGAAAACAAAGAAGTTAATTCAAATTTCTTTTTAGATTATTATGAACCAGCATAAAATTTAGCAAAAGTATCAAATTTAAATTTATGCTGTCTATCTGTTATAATAAATGAAATCTGGTAACGTAACTCTTTTAGTCTTAGCCTAATAAACTCAGAAGGCGGCGTTGAGCATGGAATAAGAAGATTATACTCATAATAAAAAAAATGCAACAAATCTACTAGAAATATATATTGAAATCAAATCCAAAGATAGAAATCCAAATTGGTACAAGTGTATTTACAAAGTACAAACCTAGGTAAGTCTCTCAGATAATAAATATCAATCAAATAAACTCAAAAAGGAGAGCACAAAAAATTAATTCCATAAAAATACAATTTAGATTTTATACAATACAGCATAACATTAGGAGACCCAGTATACCTGTAGAAACGTAATTAAATAAACCAGAAAACATGTTCAATTTTAAAATTGATTATTTTATTTCAAAATCAAAGTTTGCTTCAAACATCTTTTCTAAAAAATATTGAATTAAGAAACCAAGAACATGTCTATACTTCATTTAAAACATGAAAAATACTTTATCAACAATTGATTAGTTAAAGTATTAAAAAAATAAAAAAAAGATCAAAAAACCTTGAATAATAAGGAAGAATCTGATTTTTACAAAGTCAAAATAAAATTATGTAACTTACAACGCAATAAGGTCCTGGCGAGTTACATTTTTAAAAACTTCTTTTCCTCCTTATTGAATTTTATAATATTCCCATAGAAATTTTAATTTCTGAAAGTAAAGATGCTAAAATCGTATGAGATAAAGATTAATTTAAAGAGTAAATTTTATTGTATTTACAAATTAATTATTGAAAATACAATCTACGTTCAAGTTAACTTGAGGTTTGAAGCTTCAATGATATTGAAAAAAAATCTAAAATAATCAAGCACGAAATGAATGGTGAAAATGCTAATTCTCAAAGAGAGAGAGAGAGAGAGAGAGAGTACTATGACAGCTCAGTGCACAACACATCCATCATTGATATCACGCCACTTCGTCACCTCGGTAAAAATGCTGCACCAGGTACTAGTTAAGGGAGGCTTAATATGTAAACTGGAAAAAGCAGAAATGCACCCGACACGACCAAAGTCACACAGGTGAATACTGTTTGGAGTTTCACGAAACTTACGGTTAGAACATTGGAAAAATTAGCCAGTCAAAAAGATTTTAAGAAAATTACCGAGCTAACATTAAGCAAATTTTACCAATGGCGTAGATGTTCAAAAAATGATCCTAAATAATTGAGGAAAGCAAACAAAGAGAAAGATCCCGACTGTCTGAGGTTATTATCGGTGAACAGACCGGAAAAAAATATGATTTTATGGGAAAACCAATTTTAAGTATTCATAAAAAGACATTTTTAAAACAGAATTAATCGAAAAAATAGAACTATTTGAAAGGCGAAAAAAATTATAAATGAAGATATGTACTCATTGAAAATTGAGATGACTTTTCAATTACCAAAAGAATTCGCTAATAAAGACGAAATTCTACAAAAAAGAAATAAGTTATCATCATAACTGGTCCCAAACAGTCTTTTCAATAGTAAATTTCAATAAAGGAATATTCTTTACATTTATCGAGGATAATTAAACGGACAGAATTAGAATTATTGGAATCAAAAAAGATAATGAACAGATTATAAAAAATTTCTATTTTCAGCCTGGAGCAGAGCGGAAAACAAAATAGTTCAAACTAATTACTGCATAATTCAACAAATGGTTAATAAGATCAATATTTGGTTATTGAAAAAAAATATTTTAGTATATTCAGTCGTTTCATTTATCAATGCAGACCGCTGTTGTTGCAGACGTCCCAGGGAAAGACAGATTAACTTAAAATAATAGAATTAAATTTTAGAATGCAAAAGTTAATGAACTTCCTAGTCAGAGACTGATTAGGGTTAGATAAAAGATAAAAAAACAAAATAGGAAAATTGAAATCAAGATTTCTATCTATAGCGATCATATCAGAATAATACTTTCAAAGGCCAAAAAACTAGCACATAATCTTTTTCCATTTCCATTTCTTTTCCAAACAAACAAAATTAAACAGATTTAAGAAAAATTTATACCGGAAGTTCAGAGTTGATACTAAGAATAAAGACTCTAAAACATTCAATTAATAAAATTGATTAATTAGCGAACCAGTTAGTACCAACAGTCTCTACTTATACCAGCGACAACAGAAGTTAAAAGATAACCTTTCGCTGTCTCACAGACAGAAAGTTTAGTGACGAAATTGATGTTCTGTAACTAACTGTGTTTAGTTTTTTACCTCCCGGTCTTCTCCCTTTTTCCCGTACTAATGACTCATCAAACCTTTGGTTTCAGTTAACCAATTGCAATTGCTTTAGATTTTAGTACATGTACGATATCAGCATGCCTTTTGACTTTCAATTAGAAATTAGCACTACAGTTGTAGGTGTCAATATTCTATTACACAGACATTCGAATTTTGTATGTTGACTGTTCAGGTGTCTTAAAGAGACTTCTGAAACTGATAAATCGTATAGTGTAATAGATGTTTTTTTCACTAATTGGTGTAAAATGAAAACCAACACTAGTTAAGATCAGCAAATTGTTGGGATTTATTTTGAATTTTACTTTTTAAATATTTTAAGAAATCCCCATATAATTTTCAAAAAAAAGTCTTGCCCCTTGCCGGCCTTCTTCTCTTCCTGTCTGTTAGTGGTGGCCTATCTGCCACTTTGCTGGCTTAACTGCTGACTCGTACATCCCTACAGGCCTCTCTGCCACCCTGTCGCCATACTCTTCTAACTCCTTTCCAATCACTTCTCCATTTGAAGGTCTCTAATTTAGATAATTTCTACTGAATGTATGTATGCTGATGCATTAAATAGTATGTCCTTTTTTAGAAAGTTGGTATCTTGACTCGTGAACTGTCCATTACACCCACATGCAGCTATAAAGACTTGTTGTGCTTCTCCTTCAAGCAGAGAACACAGGTTCTTTGTAAAGTAGAAACTAAAATCCTTTGGTTCCATTACATCAAATCCTGGACTCAGTTTTCTTTGTTGACACTTTATCTATGAATTGCTTCCAGCGTCTCTGAAATAATCAGCTCAGATCTATGACATTATTGTTCTTTGATTCAGGAGTTCTTTTCTCTATTTCTAGAGCCGAATTTGGTTAAAAAAAATCTTCCGTTCCCAGATCAGTTTATCAGATGGCAGAAGTGACTTAGTATTGCTCTAGATCTTTTTTTGAATTGTTACCTGAAAATTTCCATCCAGGTATCCAGGTACGTGAGTCAGTATAGTCTGATCTCATGTCAAAGAGCAATAACCTCAGTCTGTCATTCTCAGGCTGTTTGTGTTTCGGAATTTGTACGCTTCCCCTCGTATTGCAAGGTTCAGATCTACATTATCACTGTAGAAACTGTCCTCATGGCTCCTGTTATTCCCAGACAAGCCAATCTCTAAATCTAGACTAAACGAATGTGTTTTAAACTTTGTTAATGTGTTCTGTTTTAAAATGTGAAAATAAATAAGTTTTTATTGGTATTTATGTACATATACAAAGTGTTCATAAATGTTTCTGGGTCCAGTTGGCTATGGAATCTAATTTTGATGTGCCGCCTTGTTGATTTATTTCAACAACTAATATGTATTTGTTTTTTGTCATTTGTCAATTGCAGTTGTTATTGTCCTGCATTTAGCAATTTAGTTAATCTTCTTTGAAATTTGTTGTATTGTTCCACATTTTATTTATTATCTATTTTTTATTTGTTTATCGTTATTTATTACAGTTTATTAACAACTAATTTTACTTAATTCTTGAGAAACATAAGATTAGGCAACAACGATGCAATGCGTGGAACGTGACAAACATTCTAATCTAATACATAGGCGGCAAATGCAACCGCAAGCATGATTTCATAGTCCACTGGAGCCAGAAATATTTATAAACACTTTGTATTAGACTTCGCGCGGTCTTAGAACTACATATGAACGTCATGAGTGACGCTATGCGCAGTCTAAGAAAATCAAGGAGATTAATAAGAAGGAAGGAGAGAACATAACCCAGCTTGTGGATGAGGTAAATTAAAGCGAGGGGGCAGGGGGATGGCGTAACCTGTAGGATATGCAACCCGCAAAGTACGCACCATGAATTTAAGCGCACATATGGACATACGATAAAACTTTTTGGTAAGATTCTAATTTAAAATTGAATTATTAAATTAAAATTCCTTAAACACTTGCAGATTTGATTCTCTAATTTTGCAAGTGGTTAGACTTTCTTTTTATTCACCCTTTTTAAAGGAATAAAGTGAATAAGTTCCAGTTTATTTTATACATCTACATATCATTTTTATTGAAAAAGTTTGGATATGTTAACAATACTTTCTTAATCATCCTCTAAATGGATTAATCATGTATTAAATCTTTAATTTTTATTCACTAAAGTGATGTTATACCCTATATATTATTATAAATAAAGCAAAATAGGTTAAAACATTTATTTGAATACAAAATAATATATAATGATACCTACTTAACTATTATGTTCGTTTAAAGAAAGGAAAATTTCCTAAATAATAATTTAACACTGATAGTGACAAATATACAGAAGTAAATTTTTTAACAGAAATTTGCCACCACTTTCTGCTAAGGATGGCTAAGGCTTGCTTGACACATCATTTCTCACTATTTACACAAAATATCTGTAACATCAGACGATGGAAATAAGAAACCACCACGATTTTTGATCGCAATCAGGTGGTAATTTAATTTGTTTGAGCTGTCAGGCTGTCTACTAAAATTCCTAAGCATTGTTCACATTTAATAGTTTTGTATAAATGCTTAATAACAAAACCTGCTATGTAAACAACTACATTTTAAAAAATTAATCAACTCCTGTATTGACTGGAGATACATATGATGTGAAGGATCCTCAATTTGTATTAAATCAGTAGTATTTTCCAACCGACAACCAGTTTTGTGCTTAAATTTATTTGTTCTTCGGTGGTCAATAAGCTGCAATGTAAGATTGAAATTTCTTTAAATGGTAAACAATCGCCTCTATCATGTGTTTTTAATTCTAAATGCACTAAACACAAAACCATAATGTTAAGAGAAAAATTTAGAATTCTTTAGAAGCAAACAAACACAAACTACTGTTGCTGCTAGGCGCACGTGGTACGGTGTGGTGCGTACTAAAATGGCGACCGTGGCTTCACTTGATATTGCGGAGGTTACCTCCCTACCTCATAAACTCCTCGAAGAAAATAGGTCGGACTTGTCCAAGTTCACTTATACAGGGGAGTAATGATAGATATCTAATAACTTATAACTAACTAATTAACTGCCATGTTACGCCACTGTGATTTTATTGACGTCACACTTGGCGCATTTTCGTTCATGACGTACATGTAGTTCTAAGACAAAGCTTTGTGCAGCCCGGCCTAAGTGTTACGTTTCTGTAGATATAGACCACATAGATAGAGGTTTAAAAATATCGGAATACTGCCCTGTTTTACTCCATAGAATAAATGGTCACCCTAGAATTGGAAAAAGTACACTTGCTTGGTATAATTTTTTTAGTGTATTATTAAAATTCTATAAAAGCTTTATTAAGTATTACAGTGTAATTTGGTGAAAATCAAATATTTAAAAGATCAACTTTGACAAAGTTAAAGAAAAAGAAAACGTTCTCGATAAATCTACTTTACGAGTTGGTATACTTATAAAGTTATAACTTTTTAGAGAAACTTTTGTAACTTACTTAATTATTTAATGTTTTGTAGTTCAAACCAATAACGCTAAGTTCTGGAGTAGAAAAAAAATAGTAAAGTCAAAAAAAATCTAAAAAAATAATGTGTTATATCACATTATTAGTTCTATTTAATATTTAATTGTTATAATGTGTACTATAATTAACTTATATTAATCACATCATAACTAAATTTTACTTTTTGTTACAGTTTTGTTTTAAAACAAACCTCGCTGTAAAATGAGACATGCATGTGTCAACTGTTTGTTAAAGTGTTTTCATGTTACCCCACTATGTATTAATAACTAATAAATAATAACTCAAAACAATAGACAGTTATAATAATATAGACAAGAAAAAACCAACAAAATTACAATGAAAACGTAAAAATTAAATCAATATAACTGCATTTTCCTTAAACGAAAATGACACTATTAGAACTTCCCTCGAGGCGCATCACGCGTGGTAAGGACGATTCTGACGTTTCACGGTTGCTATGCAACAGGTGTATACAAAACAAACAAATCATTATCGGAAACTGTCCAGGTGGACAATTTCAGTAATTTCCTATTAAACAAGAAAAATTAATTTATAATGAGTCTCGTAGCAAATGGAAAGCAAGATGTGAAACCGTCTTCAGTTGGTATGTAACTAAAATTACAACATAAAAATAGAGATTTCAAAAATTTATTTTTAGGGAAGAATTCAAGAATGGCTACTGCACTTTTTGAGCCGGATGCTTTAGAAAAGCTAAATTGGTTAATTCACTTATATCATGTTAGGGGTGAAATTGTTAAATGTAAAGAGTTAATTAAAAACGAAATTAACAAAAGTGGAGGAAAACATGAATATGCATATTTTAAACAAGTAAGTTCTAAATTTATTATACACATTCTCCCTAGAGTCCAGGCATTTCAAATTAAGCTGCTAAATTAGATTGCATTTTTTATTTAAAAAAGTGAAATCAATAAAAAGATAAGTACCTACATACTATATCAACCACTTGATCAATTGATTAACGAATTAGAAGTAGTGAAATATTCAGACTTATCCAATCAAACCTGCTAATCTACTGATCAACTTGATCAATGATCAAATTATTTTTGTGCAACCGAGCGCTGAGTCCATATGTTTACTAATCATTTACCATATGATAAATATTTGAATTTTTAAAACAAAAATAAAAAATATCTAGGCAAGTGTCATTAGCAAAAAAAAAGAGAAAGTTAAAGGCTTTCAATCGAAATATGATAGTGCTATTTAAAAACTCTGTGTTGATTAATACAAAAAATTGTCGTATCTGAGTAATGTTCATACATTTCAATTCTTATCAAAATTTTTCTTGTGTCCTCGTCTGTATTTCAGGCAGTTAGTTGCCTACTTATTAAATAAACTAGATTCTCTCTCTATAAATAAGTTAATATATACTTTATATAATTATACAGTGTGTCCAAGATAAGGATGCACAGCATGGGAATCTTGGAAACGGTAAGAGATACAGGATCGGTTTAATAAGATGAAAGTTGGCTATTTATAGGACCTTTTTGTTGGCGTTTGCAAAATCTAGATATCTTAGATAGCTTCACGGATATTTAAAAAAAAGTTGATTTCTCGATTTTTGTTATTATTCTTTCTTTTATTTATTTGAAAAGATATCAGAAAACTAAAACCACTTTTCCATTGTCACTTTTTGTTCTCTATTAAAATACGCTAACGAAGTTCCTGTACAACGTTTCTGTTTCGAGTAACCATTATCAACCTCACTTTTCTAAACAGGAGGAGAAAGAATTGAAAATTGTTTTGGATAGCTTTTGTTGTCACGATTCTAATGATGTAAACATGATAGGGTTATTTTGATTTCTTATGCTATAAATTAATGCATTCTGCAGTACCCTGGCCTGCACGATCACCTGATCTAACACCGTTAGATTTCTTTCTTCTGGGGTTATGTCAAGAATCATGTGCTCAACCAAAATTCTGAAGATGAACAACAATTATTACAGTTGGTCACAAGAGCGTTCAACACAAAAAAATCAAAACCAAAATAACCTTATCATGTTTACATCATTAGAATCGTGACAACAAGAGCTATTTAAAACAGTTTTCAATTGTTTTTCCGCTTATTTAAAAAAATGAGGTTGATAATGGTTACTCGAAACCGAAACGTTGTATAGGAATTTTGTTAGCGTATTTTAATAGGTAGTTTTAGTTTTCCGACATCTCTTCAAATAAAGGAAACAAGAAATAATAGCGAAAATCGAGAAATCTACTTTTTTAAAAATATTTTTGAGACTATCCAAGATATCTAGATTTTGCAAACGTCAACAAAAAGGTCCTATAAATAGCCGACTTTCATCCCATTTAATCAATGCTGTATCTCTTACTGTTTCCAAGATCCCCATCTGTGCTTCCTTATCTTGGACACACTGTATCCTTCAGCTTCAATAAGTTTTCCTTAAATTAAACATATAAAGTTCATTGCCTGCATATTCAAATTTTCAAATATTAAACAACCTACGATTCAAATATCGGACGTCGTTGTCTTAATTTATTTAAGGCATCTTATATAGCAAGATATTTGTAAATAGTTGGAAAGTCAATTATTTTATCCTTGAAGAGATAGCACGTTGCTAGTTTAGTTTCAAATTTTAATTTAGTCACCATTAACTCAGGTTCAATAGCACTTGTAAAATTTCGAGTTTAATAACTTGTTTACTTGAGAGAAATAACTACTTTGAAAAAGGACGAATAATGGGAAGTGAGGAAGCTGGTTTATCATTCAGGAAATTGGCTGACGATTCAGATCCCAAGGAAGTAAATGTAGTAGGCCTAAGACCAACGATTGGGAAAATAAACTTGTTATGTTTATGGCTAACGTGGAGCATTTCATACTTTAGAATTTGCCACTGCAGATTGGTTTAAGGGTATCGATCGAGGAACAAGTGCAATATAAAAGTTACCGAATTTTCTTTTTGACCTCTTTTTTCTTGTACAGCGTAAATTTAACCCTTAAACGTCAGCCTAAAATAACATTATGATGTTACAAAAACAAGGTTATCAGATCAGAAAGAAGAGAAACAATATTCTTCTCTGTCGGAGATGAATCCAGATTTTGTTTTTGTGAAAAATAAGCTTAGGGAAATATCAAGTTGAGAAAAGGTCTAAAAGCGGAATTTTATGAAAAATTGATGTAATGTAAGCATTTTTCGATTTATGAACTTGTGTACCAAATACTTCGGAGGCTACAACAATACAGCAGCTAGAGAGGTTTAAACCGAAATAGTTTCGGTGCCAATCAATATTATTTCTTGTAAAAGGTTAATCAGATTTAACGATTACTAATTAATACTTGCCCTTAAAACTTTACAAAAGCAAAGCTTTAATTCCCACAAATCATTATTTTTCAAATTCAACTATTATTTTGTTTTCCCAATTTTAATTATGCATTTTCTCTAAACAATACAATCAAAAATGTTTTAATACAAAAATTTAAAAAAACAAACTAACTTGGTGATTCTCTTTATCTACCTTATTTTAAATTGACTAAATATCAAGTGTACTGACGGCTAACACAGCGGGAGCTAAAAGAAAAAGTAAAACACATTGCTGATTCTTTTTTTTATCTTTCTTCAATCAATACCGCGAGATTCGCGACGAGGAAATGTAAAGATAAATTTGTAAAAGTCTACAGTCCTGGTCACTAAGGGAAAGAATGGAAAACCTTTATGAAGAATGTCACTATCAGAACTCGCGCGTTCATCGCTAAACTTTAAGATACGAAAGCATAAACCAACATCATTTGTCGAAAAAGAAATGTGTCCAGAAATGTGAATACTTTAGACATGATATTAAAAATAGCCAATGAGAATTACGTACAAACAGACCTGAAAAGCTACCAAAAGCCAAAGACAATCAAGGAGATGTTAAGAAGCAAAAACTAAAAAGACTCGTGGAAGAAAACAACAGAGATATGCTAGTCAATGATAACAAAAACAAACATTGTCATTAATAATTACGCAATTATGCCAATGTGGTAACCACAGTTAAAGAAACAACTTTCAAATTAATTCCAGAAGAAGCGGAAAATGTCTACAGATATAGAACAGGACCTGTATCTGTACTAAACAAAAAGGGGCGGGATTTAGAATCCTTTTCTAAATCACAAGGCAATGCAATTGTGATTACGGACACGAAAGTTTAACAGCTGTAAGAAGAAAAAAAATTTAGAAAATTTCTGAACGGGAGTGATTACAAATTATTATTGTTTAAAGATCTCAAGGAATCAATAGAACGGAAAGGAGCTGTCAAACCAAAAATCAACTCTTCGCGAAAGTAAACGGCTATACTTGTAGGATCTATCAAAGATACACACAAAAAAAGTTCTTACAAGATTAATTGCTAACACAAGAGAATTCTTTTGTCAAGAATTAATCGCATTTCTGTTAAACATAATAACTTGAGTGGTGGCTACAATTTCTACAATGACATCTCAATGATTAACAGCGAAGTGAAACAAATTTGGGAAAAAGTTTTGCGGAGAAAAGTTGGTCAACGGCATTTGATTCTTGGGCTCAAAAGATGCCGAACTGTCAAAAAATTTTTTTATTGCTGGCGCAAAATCTTGCTTTAAATATATCGATTTGAAGTCAATATACTCAGTGGTGTGAAATATCTGTGGTTAGTATTTTGATTAGGTTCGATTGTAAACTATCAAATATACGCAATTCACATTAACTTTTAAAAACATCTTAGAATAATTTTAGATACATTTTGTAATCAATTTATAGTTAATGGTCATGGAAAAAGACCTTCCCATCAAAATTTCATATTTTTTGTTTTTAATGGAAATACCAAAAATATGGGTAATCACGAATTGTTAACTCTGTCCTACCTGCTTATAATCCCTAACCTGAATTGCTAACTGCTTGTATGACGATTGACCTCATGTCGATAATCCAAACACGAATTGCTAACTTTAGTGCAGGTACTTCCTTTTTTCAACTACCTGCGTAAGGCATACTGAAAATCTATTTCTTAACTGTAATAAAATAAATTCCAATATTTTGGTGCTTATACTAGACACGTATAACTCTAAACGGATGAAAGAAAGCAAATATAAAAAAGACTCATCCATTTTAGCCTTTAGACAATATCATTCAGATAGGATTCGCAAAATAATAAGAATTAAAAAAAGTGCTTATATGTAAGTACACACTACAAAAAGGTGTAAAAAGATGAACACTTTTGATTTTGAGTGTATATTTTGAAAAAGTATTATGTATGTATGCGGCAACTGTAAAAGTTAAAAGAATTACCTACATGCATATAAGAATAAATCAGAATAGTTTCAAATTATTATACAGTACAAAAACTACTTATGGAATAAAATTAGAAATTTCAAAACGAATGATATTTTTGAAAAACGCTAAAACACGTCAATTTTTATTTTGTACTTCGATGTTTTTAAAGTGCTGTGCTTGTTTGTGACGTTATCCCCTTTCGAGCTATGATGTCATATGGAGTTTTTTAAAAATAGAATGCTATATATTTTTTTTATCTTTGGGTAGTGAACAGTGATCTTGATTACACAGAAACCAAAACCTGGTTGAAAGATCCTTTTTCAAAAATATCATTTGCGTTTTGAAATTATTGATTTTATTTCATACGTAGTTTTCGTACTGTACATAAATGAAATTAAGAAAAATTAAACTTTTTATTACAATATTTAATTTGGCACAAAACAAATTAAAACATTTATTATTATACACTATGTAGGTCTTGTCGTTTCTTGCTTACTTCGACTACGAATTAATATTTTAATTAAATTAATAAGCATAATAAAGTAGTTTGAAAGAATCATGGCTGCAATGCTAGGATCAAATGTGTGAAACACTTATTAAGTGTTGCAGTCCTTAGCAGGAGTAACAAAATTTTGAAAGTTAGCAATTCGAGCTAGGATTATCTACCCATCATAAAACTTAGACGACCCTTTTGGGCGAGTTAGCAGTTCGGGTGCACCGAAAACTATATTATAATATCTATTTTGATAAATAAAAATAGAGTTTAGATTCTACACATCACGACAAATCACTTGATATACTAGTTGCTTTAATCGCCAATAATCGAGTAGCGAGCCATCATAAATGCAATGGTAAGTAGTGGATTAGAAACACTTGCCGATCGAGTTTGTCAATTCTTTCTTGCAATTCTTGTTCAGGCCGATCAAAATTCATTCCTAAGTACCATTTTTCACGTTACTTTCAATTGTTGTAAAACGGTCAAGTTCCTCTGGTTTTTTCGAAAATTGAGATCAAGATGGTTGCTGACGGGGTACACTCAAAAAATGTTTTTTGTAGTTAATACTTTAAGATATCCAAACCACAGCCAGTTGATTGTGATACAAAGTACCGACACCAAACAAAAAACGATCGCAAATTGAGCTCAATAACGATTTTCTCTCCGCTAGAAGCGCTGTCTATCTATGTTAAATTTGACAAATTTAAACGTCAGTTTATAAGTTTGAGGTTATTTTATGTTCAAATTTCTTGCCAGGTCTTTCAAAAATATCTTAGTAACTATACATCTTAACTATTATAGATAATGAGGACTTATTTTTATAGCTGTGTACGTTCTATAAAAATACGATTGTAGAACATACTTTTCATTTCCGGTTAACCGGAAATGAACAATTTTCCTTTAATGAAACGCAAAGTCTTTTTCGAATATGACAATTGTTTAATTAGTTATGAGAATTTAAATTTGGCGCCCCTTTTTTGTTAGTAAATTTAATACAGATAAGTTTGTTTTTGTTTACTGTTGCTATGTTGTTAGTGATGTAAAAAAAATGGCAAATGTAAAAAATTACAAATTATATTATTAATGGAAGGTTGTAGTTTTTAATTGAAAGAATAAGCCAATATTTAGTCCATTACGTCGTCGTAACAACAATGTAGCCTAAGTTTATTTTTACAATAAAGCAAAGGTTATAAAGTAAAATTTATGATTTAGTTCAGAAGGCTCACTGCAACAAATGAAACAAAAAAAATAATTGGAAGTGTCACTTGATGGTAACAATAAATTTATTAATCAAGAAGACTAGCTAATTAAAGAGAATTTTAACAAAAATGGGACATGATATTGGTATTTGGTGAATGTTTAATAAATCCAATAGGCCAGAGAACTATTTGAAATGAAGAAAGTACGCTATTAACGTCTTTGCCTGTGTTACATCAGATTTACATTCTTCATTCCAGTGAAATGCTGAAGAAAACGCCATTTCTATTTGTCGGTTCACCGCACCCTGAAGATGAATAAGTAACATCCATACAAATGTAAATGAATAAAGATCAACGTTTGGAACTTATAACTTGGCTTTCGATGATGTAAGCATTTTAAATAAAACCTTGTGAACTGATGAGTCTCGTTTTGCCAATAATGGTATTATGCTTCGGTATAATACCACAATTGGAGTGACACGAACACGAGGGAATTAAGAAAGCGCAATTTTCAATTTAATGTCAGTAAGATACCTTGATTTTTGTCAAATGAATTACACAATCTGCTAAAAGATGTGACTCTAGAAATATGCCAACACCTTATTTCCCGAAAAGGTAGAGTATCAACACATAATGGACGAGTTATTACAATATTTCTAAATAACACTTTTCCTGGCAGGTTAAACCGGAAGTGACAAAAACTTTTAATATCATATTCTTATAGAATGAATACAACTAAAACAATAAGTTTAAAAACGTATAACTTCTAAGATATTGATTGCACAAAGTTAACTGAAAGACTCGAGTCTTAATTATTGAAAACTAATAAAACTTGTTAATAATAATTGCTCTTTGTTTTATTAACGTTAAATTTTACACAATTACGAAGTTACTCCTAGCTTGCTTGAAAACAAACTCCCTGAAAGTTTTATTTGCACAAAAAGATGACTCCACTTACATAGTGTAAGATTTTGTCAGAAAACATAAATTATTCAAATGATTGCAGAAATGCAAGCTTGTAGAGTCAGCTGGAGGTTTCGTGACGATTTTATAATTATATGACAATATTACTTCAACATCTCTTGTTAACAGGAAAATAGGTGTCATGTATGAAGACCTTCCGTGAGAAAACAAGCGAAACTAAATATTAATTAATAATTAAAGTAAATAATAATTGAATATCATAATCATCAGTATTTATTTAAAAAGCTTGGAGAATAAGCTTTCCAATGCAACCAAAATTAATACTAAGTACACATTCCATTTAGAAAAATTAAAATTTCCGTTACATTTCGAGAAATATTGATTACATTAAAAATTGAAATAAATCACCTTAAAATAGAAAACTTTACCTTTTCCACAAATGATTGTTGAAATAGAAAAATAAATTTTAGTCTACAGGGTGTATTATTTTAGGTGGAGAATATCAACATTACTAGATCCTGCATCAAAAACTATGCAGGAAACTCTAGTACCAATTTGTTGTTAACTCTTCGGTTGTGGAAATATTAAAAGTCGTATATCTTTTTATAATTTGCTTATGACTGCCTAAAATTAGCAAAGCAATTGCTTTGATTTACTTGTTTGTAGAAGATATTGCAATACTGTATTTACTTAGAAACATTAACAATAACGACCTGCAAAAGTGTTACTAAGGTACCCACTTTAATAAACTTATAAGTTATGACCTATTCTTGCTCTACTTACAATTTTTATACAGCGTTGCAAGTATTAAAAGTTTTAACTGACCTTTATTTCGAAAAATAAGACGAACATCTTTATAATATTTTTTGCTCAGTTTTTCAAGGAGAATCGAGAAGTGCTAAAATTCTCCACCTGAAATAATTCACCCTGTATAACTTAAACAGAATCTAACCAGTCTTTGTTTTGATCATTTGTTTTAGAACAATAATGTGTAATTAGTCTTTTTTGTAGATAAGCTGTTAACGCAATACTCATTTAGTAACATAGAATTTGGGGCATCAGCTGTATTTTAATTAAAAAGAAAATTTACTTCAATGGTATTAACACTAAAAATTACTGAATTTGTCTTCATGTTTTCTGATATCTCCAACTCAATCAAGATATAGCAAGATGAATCTGTTATTGTTGTTTTAATGGGGATCTCGGAAGCCACAAGAGTTACGAATTCGGTTAATGTGCCATTCTTTTGTTACTAATTTTATTACCATTGGCATGCTATATATTTGTAACAAATTACATTAACAATTGTCAAAACATCGTCGTAAAGTTTTTATTATTAGTTTTAGAAAAAGAATTATGCGAAAAAGCTATTTTGTAGTTACTGAATTTCTGTTGTTACATCTGGTAATTTTTGTTAGGATATAAAGTATTTTCTTTTCTAATGCAAGTTATACTTAGCTAATATGCGATAAAGATACATTTTGAGAATCATTTTACTTATTTTTTGTACCGATAGAAAACAAAATGCATCGTTGGATTTTAATTGTAAACAATGATTGGTCAAACTAATTAATTTCAGATTTTACTAAAGGAAAATATTCAAATTAGCTAAAATACTAAAACAGTTTGGCTACAAAGTATGTAAGGTAAAAATTTCCCCACTGTTTTTAATTTATTTGCGTACAAAACTTGCGAAGAATTTAAATGAAGCACGTTATTAAGTTTTACTATTGCCTTTTTATATGGTAACTTCTAATAAATATTTAATGCAGTGCTACTAAGTAAATTCAATAGTAAGTCAATGCATAAAAATCCGTGTAGGTACATATTGAAAATTATATTTGTATTGATTTTTCTGTGCCAACGGTTCTCTCAGATTGAGAGATGTTTTGATAAATAAATTGAGGAATCCCACGTGTAAAAAAAGTTTTCATTGGACTTTCTCTCAAATCCTGATCTCGATGTTAGTAAAGTTTTATCAGATATCGAAGTTTATTACTATTCATTACGTTCTTTAAACTTAACAAGTCAATTAACCTACTTTTTTTAGGGTATTATTTTACGCGAGGAAGGAAAAATACAAGAGGCTTTGGAGTCATTTCAAATATGCCACAAGTTAAATAGTGATAACACGGATAATATCAAAGAGGTTGCAAAATGTTTGTAAGAATAATTTGTATGTTAATACGTACAATTTCGACTAAACTTTTTAAATTTTCAGGTTTCTTTTAAAAAGGTATAGGCTTTCGTTAGAGGCTTATTTAGAAGCCGAAAAAAATTCTCATAAACCGGATTGGGAAATTTATCATAATATTGGTAAGACTGAAAACTAATAGAGTCTAACTGTGAGTATTGAAACAGCCACGGGTTAAAATATTATACACAAGAAGAGTATACAGACCATTACATAACTCGGGGGTGTTTCAATTCTGCCAGTACAACTGTTGATTTTTAATACGTAATAATACTTTTGTAATTCAAGGTCAATGTTTAATGTGTTTGGGAGAAGTTGGAAAAGCTAAAGAATACGCCAAACGTGCGGTTCAGTTGGGTAAACAGGAAAGTTCCTACGCTCTGCTGATTAAAATTTTAGTTGGAGAAGGAGACTTTCAGTCCGCTGTCGCAGTTTGTACGGCAGCTTTAGAGTAAGTTATTGTAATATTTGTAGTTTTGTAAGAAAACAAATGCGTAAAAAAAGAATATTTATTTCCATTTATACATATATCCTGCCTTGTCGATGGATTTGTAAAAGCTCTCGATTTGAATTCTGTGCAAGAAATCAATCAAATTAATCTCGATCGACTGCTCAGACATTGGCCAAAGGGGATTTCGATCGTAATTCGATAAACGTGCCATCGAAAAGAGAAAACAGTAAAATTAAGAAAGACAAGGGAGAATAAACATTTGTTTCCAACTTTTCAATAAAAGGAAACTTTGTTAAAGTAATAAAATGAAACTTTGAAAATGCTTGGTCGTACAGAACAAAGACTAACTTCATTTTTGTATACAATTACTTCAAAGTGTTTTACCAAAAATAAACGGTACACGTAGCAAACCGCATTTTAAAATATTTTCTCATTTTAATTAAGGTACGGTAGCAACTGTTTTACTTTATTATCTTTCATAGATCATGTTTCACAATATAAAAGAGCAATGTTTACGTACCTTTTTTTAGCAATTTTCCATATCGGTTACATTAAGTTATATTTACCAAACATTACATTCTTTTATTACAAAATATGACAGAACACCATTGACGTATAAGGTATAGATTATCCAACCAAACACAATATAACAAGTTATTATGTTAAATAACCGTGCTTATGGTGGAATAGAAACTCTAAGAAAAGAATAAAGTTCATAAGATAAATTATTTGCATGTGAATCGAGAAAAATCAACCTTTTGTTTACTTTAATACATAACTATGTTAGCAGTAACACTCAAATTCGCTTAATAACCGTAATCTTCTGCTTATGCGCATTTAATAATCACTATAGTTTTGGGCAAAGGTTATTTGCTTATCACCAGCTTTAAACGAATTTGGGTATGTGCTAACATAACACATCGTTCAATAAGTCCCGAGACTAACAACGAAAACAACATTTTTTTTTTCAAAAATCATTTTTATTCATCAATATAATCTCCTTTTAGAGTGATACAATCTTTCCAACGCCTTTCCAACATTTCTATACCATGTTTATAGAAGGATTTATCCTTTGCTTCAAAATAGGCTTCAGTTTCGGCAATGACCTCCTCATTCGAGCCAAATTTTTTCCCTGGAGCATTTTTTTGAGATC
The DNA here is from genome assembly GCA_011009095.1 of Ignelater luminosus. Taxonomy (NCBI): domain Eukaryota; kingdom Metazoa; phylum Arthropoda; class Insecta; order Coleoptera; family Elateridae; genus Ignelater; species Ignelater luminosus. Next base: position 131,003 of record VTPC01001359.1, read on the forward strand.
AGCAAAGAGCCAGTAGTCGCTGGGGGCTAAATCTGGCGAATACGGGGGGTGGGGAAGCAAATCAAAGCCCAACTCGTAGATTTTTGCCATTGTTTTCATGGACTTGTGGCATGGTGCATTGTCTTGCTGAAAAAGGATTTTTTTCTTCTTCATGTGCGGTCGTGCTTTCGGCAGCCATGCGCCACTCAGATGATTGCCGATTCGACTCTGGAGTGAAATGATGTATCCATGTTTCATCCATGGTCACGTATCGACGCAGGAAATCCTTTTTATTGCGAGTAAATAGCGATAAACAGCTCTCTGAATCGTCGATTCGTTGCTGTTTTTGTTCCATTGAAAGCAATCGCGGCACCCACTTGGAAAAAACCTTTTTCATGCTCAATTTTTCATGAAGGATTGTAAATACGCTTCCAGATGATATCTGTGTCATTTCTGCAATCTCACGGACCTTTACTTTGCGATTTTTCATTACGATTTTGAATACTTCACTCACATTTTCCGGTGTAACGGCTTCCAAAGGCCTACCCGAACGTTCCGCATCGTTTGTGTCCGTACGACCACGTTTAAACTCAGCATACCAACGACAAATCGTTGATTTGGATGGAGAGGAGTCCGGGTAACGTTTCTCAAGCCATTGCTGGGCTTCTACGGTGTTTTTACCCATTAAAAAACAATGTTTTATCAACACGCGAAACTCGCTTTGTTCCATTTTTCAAACAAATTACAAAGTGACTTTACTCTAACCTCGATAACTCTGCTGTTTGTGGTCCAATCGACGTGAAATTTTTACACGTTTCATGTGAAGGTTCGCACTCTAGGGAAACGTGGCTAGTTTGGTACTACTAGCACCATCTCTGGGTTATTCTCGGGACTTATTGAACGATGTGTTATGTAAGGACTGTACAATAATACAGAGCAAGAGTAATATTACGTACTACTTAATATGTACACAGAATTATCAGTATGCATTCTTTATTTACAATTACAAATATATCTACTTTCGCTTACATAAGGACAACTAGACTGCTGCCCACTTGTCTTAGTTTCGGACATCCTGTTTACTTTAATTTCAAACATTTACAATTAAATCTTTTCTGCAGTTTCTGTAGTTACATACTTATATGGCTTTTCTTATTTCCTAATAGACAGAGTTATAGTTATTAATTATACTAGAGTTTTCTATTAATGAATTATGCAAAATGTCTTTGACAACAAACCAACAAACTTTTGACAACAGATTCCAAAGACAAAACGGAAACAATTTAATTTAACCAATTTACGTATTGCTAAACTTTTTATCGAAATGGCGGAAAAAAATGTGAACAATAGCTACAACCAACGTTGCCAAAGCTGGCCAGACCTACTGACTTTATAATGTTTCTGACGACATGATGTGCTTGACTATTGTGACAACAGTGTGTTCATCCTTAATAGTGCAAGCGCGGAAAACAATTTCGTTTGCCAAATCAGGGGAACGCGGTTTCTTTTTTGTAACGTATACCTGAGATACCATACTTCAGAAAACTAAATGGCGAATATAGTCGCTCTACTTTTCTTCTGTCCCCTTTTGTTGGTAACATTGGCTCAAACGCATACGTTGCTTCGCTGCTGCTGTTCATTGTAGAATTGTGCCTTGTTTAGGGCAAAATATATTTTTTTGTTAAAATTGGGTTCAAAGTATAAAAACAGTTTTAGATCTTGATCGTAAAAATATGAACATGTAAACAGAAGCCAAAATATTGGCCACCCATTTCTAGTATTTACTACTTGTCGACATTTGTAGGCATCGATCAAGACAATATGCTTTTTAAGCAGATATTGTCAATCGTAAAAGCACCGTTTAAATCTGAGATTGGTTTTACTGTTTAACTATTTTTTTAACATACGTTTTTGTCATTTATACCATAGCTAGAGACATACGGTTTTTTGCAATGAATAGATGAGTTAAGTCTCGATAAATCTTTTTTGGTTTTTATCCCCTCTTCTTTCCCTTCCTGTCCACAGATCTAAAGCTAAGCGAAAAGGATCTACTTTTTTTCAATTGTTCTATCGCCAAACCTGTAGCAGTTATGTTAGAAATCTCGGGTTCCGATTATACTTAAGACTGACTTTGAAATACTGTTAAAAGAATCAGATCAATTGGTTGTTAGTAAGACATCTTGTCAAAGTTAGGAATTTTTACTATTTGTAGAAACATTTTTTGTTTGCTATAAATATGTTAGATTTGCCATTAGTTTTGCTGTTTTCGGACGCTACGCTCTAATACAACACCAATTTTGTCTGTCGGAAACGAAATGTTTGAATGATACCCCACAATAGGTCGTGTGAGGTATTGTTTCACCTTAATATATCTTGCGCTATAGGGTAAAGGCTCTCAGTTGCGCCATTTTTCTAAATGCTGATATTTTCTATTTGAAAAACTAAATTCTTTTTTCCTAGCTATCTCCTGGTTGAGTTTCCGAAATAACAAGTGATTAAAGAAAATACGAGCTTTTAAAAAAATGACCCAACTTAAAGCCATTGGCCCAACTTAGACACTTTACCCTATTACATCTAAATTGATTCGTGATAGATTCTTGTGGAGGCTTGTGTGTAGCTTAGAAGGGAAATTGAAAAAAATACAGAAAATCTATAACTCATTTAGTACGAGTACATTGAAAATGCCCACTATCTGCTAAATAAAAAGTAAAATTATAATTTTTAATCAAATCAATACAAACCAGTTAAGTACAAAACCTAGAACATCATCTTATGGGAAAAGCCTTTGAGTTAAATTTGTTCATTTTGTGATAGTTTGTAGATCTTTTAATGTTGAACAGAAAACTCTATTGCTACAACTAAATCCTACGATCGCACATCTTGGTCAATTTTTCTTCAACAGTACAAGAGATCCGAAGACTGTATTATTATGCGTATAGGCAAAAACACCCCAAACGCTATGATTAACTAGGATTTTTTGATCGGGCCACCTGGCGGTCGGGGAGTTGAGAAGTTTTAGCGTGGTCACAAACTAGATGTGCAGTTTTCGGTGCCGACTTCAGTAGCCGTCTGTTAAATGTTGCCAGATTGCATTTACGGTTTAAAGAATACAATACATTAAAAGAAGTACTTAGATTATTATTTTATGAAAAATGAGAAATAAATCAAATTCAATAAAAAACAAAAGAACGTAAACTAATAATTTTTTGTTGTTCCAACTAATTTTTGATAACTGAGATTTCTAGTAAAAATTACTTGTTGATATTTTTTTTTTATAAATCAAAAATTCGATTAATTTTGCTCTGTAGAGGCGAAAGACCTCAATTGCCAATTACATATTCAACTACATATTTTCAAACCTGATTTAAACGTTCATGTTACGTTTATAACTATATAATTTTTGATTATGTCTTGTTTATTTATTTTCCTAAAATTTGAGATTACGTAGTTGTTTCTTCAATATTTGCTAGACTTACGCTTATTCATAAGAAGATGTATGAAAATTTAAATAAATAGGTATTTTTACTAATCGATGTTTTTGAATTGTTAATTCTATCATAATACTGTATTGCATTTAGGTTATTTAGGATTACATACATATTTGATTTATCATCAAAATAATTACGCTCCTAATTTATTTTACTAATGGTATCATCATTATAATGCTCAATAAGATCTTACAAAGTAATGAATATCTTAGTCCTTGTCCTTAGAAAAAACGTAGTTTAGTTACAGTGAATCTAATTTCTTTTTAAATACCTAATTTCCAAAACCGGATATCAATATCAATTCTGCGAATGTGGTGATGTACAACATTTTGTTTGCTGTACTTATTATCCCATCCGACGCATCACTAATTGTAAGGGTACAACACTTGCAATTTATTTGAAGCAAAAGATGATCTTCCTTCTTAGGTATATCTTTGAATTTATGATTCATGTTTTTTTCCTTTTTTTTCTTTGAACCTTCCGCTTTTTAAATGTAGAGATTCTTAACTGCACTTTATGACTGCTTATTCCTTTGGAAACCAAAAAGAAATTTGTTAGTTTGATTTCAAATATTGATCTCAAAAGTCTGTGTTTCAGTGTGTCGTGTTAATATTATCCAAGCGATTTCAATATAGTGAAGTCATATTGTGTTCATTACGGTTGCAATCAAATCCGCAAAAAAGGCTCAGATTACAGTTTTCTTCACTTTCCATCTGATCAAAGAAAATTAGTGTGGTTAACCAATTGTGGGAATCTTAATCTTTTAAGATAAATGATGAACAATTGCGTGAGAAAAAAATCTGTTCTCTTCATTTCGCCAAAGAACATTTTGTTAATTTAAATAAGAACAAACTTGTTGCCAGTGCAGTGCCCATTAATTATATAGAACTGGATAATTTCCACAAGAAAATTCAGTGTTCTTGCATAAAAGTTTACCCTGGAGCGAAACGTCAAAGAGTAGAATTAGAGAAAGAAGACAATTCTTTGGTAGCGTGTTTTAGACTTAATACATGGGCTGAAAAGTCCCAGGCCTAACAAAGAAAACACGGTTTTTTTTGTTCAAAATTAGCTTTATTCATCAACGTAATTTCCATCAAGAACAACGCAATCATTCCAGCGCCGCTCTAACATTTCAATACCACTTTTGTAGAACGATTTATCTTTTGCCTCAAAATAGGACTCAGTTTCAGCGATAACCTCTTCATTCGAGCGAAATTTCTTACCGGCAAGCATTTTTTTTAGGTCTGCGAACAGCCAGTAGTCGCTGGGAGCCAAATCTGGCGAATACGGTGGATGTGGGAGCAATTCGAAGTTCAATTCATGTAGTTTTGCCATTGTCTTGATTGACTTGTGACACGGTGCGTTGTCTTGATGAAACAAAATTTTTTTCTTTGCCATATGCGGTCGTTTCTTTGCAATTTCGGCCTTCAAACGCTCCAATAACGCTATATAATATTCACTGTTGATGGTATTTCCCTTCTCAAGATAGTCGATGAATATTACACCACGCACATCCCAAAATACCGAGGCCATAACCTTTCCAGCCGATTGTTGTGCTTTCGATCGCTTTGGACGAGGTTCACCAGTTGCTGTCTACTCAGATGACGATCGTTTTGATTCCGGAGTGAAGTGATGGATCCATTGTCACATATCGACGCAAAAACTCCGGTTTGTTACGTTTAAACATGGCCAAACACTGCTCAGAAACATCAACACGTTCTTGTTTTTGGTGAACAGTGAGCAAACGCGGCACCCACTTTGAGCAGAGCTTTTTCATAGTCAAATGCTCATGCAATATAAAGCCAACACGTTCTTTTGATATCTTTACAATGTCAGCTAACTCACGCAACTTCACTTTTCGATCATTCAAAACGATTTTGTGGATTTTTTTGATGTTTTCTGGTGTTACCGCCTCATTTGGACGTCCACTGCGTTCTGCATCATCGGTGTCTCTACGACCACGTTTGAAGTCAGCAAACCAACATTTTATTGTTGTTTCTGATGGAGCGGAGTCCCCATAACACTTTTCAAGCCATTGCTTCGCTTGAACGGTATTTTTTCCCATCAAGAAGCAGTGTAAAATTAAAACACGAAATTGTTTTTGATCCATTGTTTTGAAAATAACAAAAGTAGCGTCACTCTTAGCACAATAACTCACAAAATAATGAATAGAATATCATGAAATTTTAACAGCTGCCTTTTGAATGTTAGTACTAACTGAAAAAGCGGTGAATGCAATAGAACTAGCGCCATCTATTTGTTAGGCCTGGGACTTTTCAGCCCATGTGTTACTATCAACCAAAATAAAGAAGAATGCCGGAGTAGAAAGAGAAAATCGTTTTACTAAAAAGGAAACTAACTTCAAAGAATTCAGCTTTGTAGAGACTGAAAGGCAAGATTAGAAAGGATACACCTTATAAGCACTTTACATATCTGCAGGAGCAATAAAAAACCGTTCGTATTTTTATTAGAATTCAACTCCGCAAAACTAATAGGAAATGGACAGAAAGAGGAAAAATATTGGTTGCTCTAAGTCTGTACTATAAATCATCAGCAACATATTTTTTATGGGAAATAATCTTCGGTTCAAGCTTCCTTTCAAATCGACAATCCTATCATGGTTAAGAATAGCCCAGCTTGAAACAGAAACTTCAACGCAGCTCATGAGAAATTTGGCTGTCAAAGTTCAGCACACGTGCCATGAAGAAAAACAATGCGTTCTAGAATTCGATTCTACGAAAATAAAAAAGAATGTCGAATATAATCCTTCACAAGATATAATCGAAGGCTTTGAAGATTTAGACCATTTAGAAAGAGGTGAAAAACTTGCCACTGAAGCTTTGGTTTTAATGGTCAGGGGACTATTTTACAAATGGAAGATGCCCATGGAGTACTATTTTATATCAGGTTTAAATCATCAAGATGTAAAGCAGCTATTGGAACATGTTATCTCTTCACAATATACGATTGCACGTGCATGTCACGATTTGTAACCAAGCCTCGTGCAATACAACAGCTGTTCAGCATTGCTCAAGAAATCAATACTTCTTCGTAGAAAATTCTTTATATGCGTGCACCCCTTCAGATATGTATGTATAATACATAAACTATAAACTATATTTCTTCTAGATGTTTTCGTTGTTATTTTCGAAATGGCATCGAAAGCGAGATGAACTGCTACCCAAGAGCGGTTAAACATGAAACAAATAAAGAAAATGGCAAAATTTTCTAATTTTCCACGGCTAGAATGGTTCTTCCGCAGAACTAATATCGGATCCGTGATCGGCGATCCTAAAAACTATCTCGAACCCATTTTCAAGCTGAAATTCCAAAATATTTTCCGAAATTGGGCAAAATGTTCCGATTTTCCACGGCCAGGGTGGTTTTTCCGAAAAACTAATATTGAATTCGTGATCAGTGACCAAAAACAAACTCCCTAAGATCCACTTTCGAGTTAAAATTCAAAATTTTAACGAACAAGAAAAGTTTTTCCAGAAATTAGGCCAAATATTCCGTTTTTCCATGGCCAGGTTTACTTTTCCGGAAAACTAATGCCGGATTCGCAATCAGTGACCCACAAAACCTCCTACAAACCACTTTTGAGCTAAAATTCACACATTTTCACAAATAAAAAAAAATCCCCAGAAAGGGGGTGGCTAAAAGGGTTGATTTCGCGATTTGGGGCAGAAGGGAGGCGGAGGGGAAGGTCTCAATAGTCATTACTCATGAATGATCTTGGGGTCATATAGAACTCATTGCAAAAAGGTTTTTTCAAATCCGAGCTGAGTGTTTTTTTTATTCGGCCTCTTTTCACAGCTTATTGACTGGACTATTTGTTTAAAATCTTACGTTGTCAGGGGTTTAAGAAACGTTACTGGAGTAAAAAAACTAATCCACACACTTTTGCGACTACTATTCTTTAGAGATCATTATTTAAAATCTTCAAGCGAACTGACAACTCAACGGGTGACAGTTCAAAACAACAAATGCTTACTTTATGGTATTTACCAAAACCAAATAAATCTTATCAAACGGCTAAATAATATTACAGCATAATTTTCATTTCGGTCCACATATTTAGGAATACCAATAATCAACCGAAAAGTGCATAAAATGATAGCTTCTGTAAATTTTACAAAGCGTTATTCAGGAATGTTCTTTTAAAGAATTAATAATGCATATAATATAGTCACCAGATGTTTCTAAAATGCTTTCAAGACATGCTGGCATACTTTCAATCAAGTTTCTAATTGTATTTTGAGGAACTGCATAACATTTCTTCAACGGTACTTCAGACTTCAGCTAACTGTTGTTGAATATTTATTGGCTAACTTTCATGTAACCTTTTTCCAAAAACAACCCAGAGGTGTTCAATGGAGTTAAGATTGGGATTATCAACTGGTTATTGCATTAACTGCAAAGTTCCTTGTTGTAGATTTTCGGTTACTCTCCGATCTATATGTGGATGAGCATTATCATTATGAAAAATAAGATCTCTTTCAGCAGAAAATGGCTTTACATGAAAGCAAAGAATATCATTTGCATAGCTTTTGGAATTTAAAATTCCATTTCTTATGATTATCAATTTAGTATGGATATTTAAATTAATTCTTTCCCGAATCATAACAAATCCACCAACGAAACGAACCGTTTACTGAACTGTATTATCTAGGCATCGTTCTTTACGTCTCTTCTAGACTCGTCTTCAGGCATCAGTGTTGTTTAGTCTGAATTCTCTAAGAACGTAAAAATTGCCCAATCATTCATGTTCTAGGTCCTGCACGTTACAGCAGAATTCTACAGGTATCTCTTTGGAAACTGTTAAGAAATTCTGTTACCCGTTGCTGCAACAAGCTACTTTGTCATTCGATTTCAAAGTGTTCAAGTCTTAAAAGACGACACTCACGAGGCGTAATAGTACGCTGTAGACTGTAGTTCACGATACTGTTTTCTATCCACAGATCCTTTTTATGGTACTTATGTAAGCCACACTTTAATATGACAGGTTAACTAACATTCAGCAAGCCAGTAACATGATTTCTCTAGTTACTGCAATCTCATTCACTTATTGTCTTGGAGTAGGGGTCATCTAAGAATGTCCATATGCTTTCCAAATATTGCCAAATATGTCTTTGTGCACAGCAGAGATTAATTAACAAATTAACTGTAACTACATAAATTGTCGACAAATTTCAACATCTTCGAATTTATTTTTGTGAGAGTTTTAGTAAACTTGATCGAAACATGTAGCTAAAGTTACAAAACTTTATTCTACATATAGTTTTTTCAGCGATGGATAGGTACTAATGGTTCTATAAGATGGCGAGCTCGTTCTCCGGATTTAACGCTTTTAGACTACTTTCTTTGGGCACATTTAAAACGTGTAGTTTACGATACACCTTCCAGAAATGTAGAAGAATTTGCTTATTATCTCTACAGAATACAATCTTTTACATCTTTGTGTTAAATTTATAAAAATTATTTTCCCGAAAAGTAAACCAGGGAGCAGTTATAAGGAAAGTTATGACAAATATGTTGCAAATTCAAAAAATCGAATAAAAAGTAGGGTATTTCATTAAAAAAAATTAAGTTGGGTAGCGCCACCTGGCGGTGACGTATTTAATTTAAGAAATCGTTATCACAAAAAATGTCCCCCTACCATACATTTATAACAAAGCTTTCAGAATTTTAAAATCTGCATTCGTTTCCGAGATATCGCGCTGTCCCATTCCTCGCTAAATTCCCACCAGAATTTCTTTTAGCTGCATCACGACATAAGAAATTTAAGACATTTATATAAATGACCCCTTATTCGTTTTGAGTATTTATTTTCATCGACGATCTAGAAGTGGGAATAAAAGATACATTTTTTTTCAAATACAACCTTTTAAAGCCAAAGAGTAATTAGAAATTTCTTCTCTAATTTTGCTAGTAGTGAGATGGTCAAATATTTAGGTTAATCTCAAACAAAATCTTAACATAGTAAGCATGAAATACATCTTAGCAACACTTTACAAGGTGCATAAATATTTAATTATTACGACTTGGGAATCTGATGTTTTTTATATCGGTCTTTTATTGATGAAATCACAAATTCCAGTCACACGTAAATTTTTACTCACGTATTTACAGAGGTCGTCCACGGTTATTTATGATTATTAACGTGATCAATAAGCATGTCAAACTGAGCTACTACCGATGTGATGTTTTGGTGGCAATTTAAAGTTTTAGAAATAAATTTTGAGTTTGCACATTTAGGTTTTAGATGTTTGAAAAACGCCTAAACAAAGTCCATAAAAGAAAAGAATGTTTTGAATAATTACGTATTATATGGGTCACCAAGGTTCTATTTGCAAAAAAATGAATTCTAAATTTAGTGTATCGGGAAAAGCCATATTTCAAAAGAAAGCTTCTCTTTACATTTTGGATGATTAAATCACAAGCAAAATTTAAAATAAAAAATTTAGTAGGCCTCATTAAACAATTGTTAGATCATTACACTTTAAAGTGAATGTAGATTTTAAATGTGTATTTGCTGATGGGTGATGACATAGATGTGCAGTAGTAGGTTTTCATCGCTGGTTGAAATACAAGAGAAAACCTATTCAAGTTATCCCTTGAAGCAACAGAAAACATGGTAATTCAAAAACTACCTGCTTTCGAAAATAATTTTTATAAAATTATTATAATGTATATTATTAAAAAGAAGTAAAAATTACTTTTCAATTTCTTATATGGGTTTACCTAGAAAAATCATCCATTTTTTATTAGATATTCATTAATACTCCCGGATCCTTATCGCAAAGCAAAAGTTTTAAGTTAGATATCGACAAATTAAAGTAGAACATTACGAATAAAATGACCACAAAACATCTTCAAAACCTTTTTACAGCACTTTTTGTTTGTTCGAGATGTAACAGTTCTACTAGTAAACACTATAAAAACGTTTGGATGTGATTGTTAAGAAAATGCAGTCTTTACTGAAAAAACTTATCGCTTTTATTACATGGTGCTAAAAAATACTTGAACTTCCATTATTGTTTGTATTATACAATTATTGACATAAAAGCCATTATTATTTATTTAATAGAATAATAGTTATTTATGTTACAAGGGAAGAAAGTGCCATTTATTTCACGAGCCCAAGGCAAGTAATTGTAAGATAGCCTTGGTATTTAAAATGTATCTAAAAAAAAACCAAATAAAAACTGAACAACAGGGAAACAAAATTACTTTGTCTTCCGCTTAAATATAATTGTCAACTTTCGGCCATAAAATGAGGGCCGAAAAGCCTACTTTCTAATAAGATCCAAGAAAAAAAAGAATTTAAATAGCTTGTAATCAGAAAGTCTCGGTATGCCCGTTAATTATAAAACTGCTAAACCTGTCTTTTTCTAATTTGGTAGGTGGTGATAATAATCATCAAGTTATACCAAGAATAACAATATTCACATAGTTACGAGTAAAATTACTTTTTTTAAAAGAACTCCTCTCTTAACTTGCTTTATAATTTTATCGTGTATATTCATTCTTACATGTTACCACGCATTAGTTTTGTTTGCATGTATTTTTAATTCCTTTTTTTGTGTAAGTTCTTGGACCCAAATCTCCAGATTTGGGATATTCAAAACTCGACAATAGTGTTACATTACACCGGTCAACACGATTTTTGGGTCTGGCTTCTGCATGTGAAATTCTGGTTTCTCGGACGCTAAAACTAAAGGAAAAAATCATTTTTTGGATCAAAGTTTGCTTTTGTAGAAACTAGAACAATTTTTCGAATTTTTGAAAAAGATCACTGATTTTTTTATTTTTTTTAAAATTTTATTTTAAATTGCGATTAGAAAAGTTTTTACTGAACATCAAAGTCTTTTTAATTCAATATTTGTGATAAATAATAACATATAAATATAAAATAACTAAAAATTAGGTTTAAAAATGAATATTTTTCGTATTTCTCTTATGTTTGTAAGGGCTGTCTCGTATTAAACTCCAAATGTAATCTCCCATCATACTCTCGTTGTACTACCCTTGGTAACGTCGTTCAAAGTCCATCACATCCTGGTGAAAACGTTCTCCTTGTTCCTCTGAGTAGGCACCCATATTATCTTTAAATTCGTCCAGGTGAGAATGTAGCATATGAAGTTTATGGGACATTATGCAGCCCATAATTTTAAAACTTTTAAGCATAGTTTCAATCAATTCTTTATAATTGTCAGCTTCGTTGTTTCCAAGAAAACCATCGACTACTGCTTTAAGACTCTCCAAGGTTCGTTTTTCACGAACATTGAGAAATTCTGTGAAGTCATCACTCTTCATTAGTTGTTTTATTTGTGGTCCAACGAAAATACCCGCTTTGACTTTAGCGTTAGATAATTTGGGAAAAAATCCCTTTAAATTAAATTCGAAAGCTTCAGAATTTGGATCCAGAGCTTTTACAAATTGTTTCATTAGGCCAAATTTTATATGTAACGGCGGTGTCAATACATTCTTAGGCTCTACAACTGGTTCCAACTTTACATTATGTTTTCCGATCTGAAATTCGGCTCGATTAGGCCATATACGCCGTTGGTAACGTACCGAATCTGCTCTGCTGTCCCACAGGCAAAGGTGACAAGGATATTTAGTATAACCGCCTTGCATTCCCATCAAAAAACCAACCATCTTAAAATCGCCTCTTACTGGCCAATTGTATTCTGTATATTTTAACTTTTCAAGTATCATCTTCACACTATCATAACTTTCCTTAAACAACGCGGAATGTGCTAGGGGAAGACTCGGCAATCGGTTTCCGTTATGAAGAAGAACCGCTTTTAAGCTTTTTGAAGAGCTATCGATGAAAAGCCGCCAATCAGATGGTACGAATGGTATTCCGATTTCTTCGAACAAATCAGTCACGTTATTACAGTAACAAATACCGGCTTCTGTCGTGAAAAAACATGAAAAAATTTTATGTCGCTCTCGTTGATCAGTTATTTTCACATCATCTTCAAGCAAATTCCATTGCCTTAATCGTGAACCTAAAATCTCTGCTTTGCTCTTGGGTAGGTTTAGGTCTCGTACTAAGTCATTGAATTCAGCTGAGCTTATGAAATGTGGTCCGAAACTCTGCGACTTTAACATGAATTCACTACCATCGGTGTTGGTTAGTGGTGCACTGGATTCTGTTGAACTTTGTGAAGATTGAACTGCGAGGTTATCTAATTCCGAACGTGATGGAATAGGAAAATTTTCATCATGAGGTATCGGAGATGACGTTGAAGGAAGATCAGGATAATAAATCTTTTCAGCATTTTCACTAGATCGACGCTTACTTGGATTAACGATACAAAAATAACAGTCTTGCACATGATCACTAGGTTCCCTCCAAAGTCGCGGCACCGCAAACTTCATGTGTCGTTTTTCTCCTCGATACCAGGCTAGAAATAACAAAATAACAACTAGTGTAATTCAAATTTGCTCGACATTTGTAAAACTTTTATATTTCAGTTTTTTACCTTCCAATGTATTTTTGCAATTAACGCAGGCAAAGTGAGGTACCCAATTTTTATCTTGATTCCGGATTTTCAGGTTATAATAGGCTTCGTAAGCTTCGCAAAGTTTCAAATTTGTTGCCAAAGCAGATTTCTTACTCCTTACTTTAATAAATTCACCACAAATAAAACAGAATGAATCAACATCCTGTTTACACTGTCTTGATGCCATTTTCTAATTTAGTAATAAACAAAGACGGTTATTACAGCTGTGATAGACAAGTAAACACTCACTAATGGGCCTTCGACAAATAATATTCAATTTACTATCGGGTTATTAAAAGTGCTGCCATCTGTTGCTCATAAAATCAATTACAATCTTTAAAACTTAATCATCGGCATAAATTAGACAAAAGCTAAATTTGGAAATTTAAGTGTTTTTCGGTGTCTAGAATCAGAATTTAAGCATTAGAACAGAAACCAAAAAAAAATTTTTTTTTGTTGACTTGTGTTATCAGCGTAGGTAAGTCATTACTGGTTTGCTTACTGTTACTTATCTAGTCGTAAATTTGTTATCAATTTCTGGTTAAAATTAGTTTAATTAATGTATAAATTCAATAAAAAGTAAGACTTTTTCTCCGCACAACTTCTTTAATAAGTTACCCATATAGCCAAAATGAGCTAAAACCGAGCTATTAACGTACTTAGATTTTTAGCTTTAAATACTAAAAGTAGTAACCTAGCACATTCATAGATAGGATTTTGTCAGCTAGGGCCAAGTTTAATAGCAACGCTAAATGCGCGTTAGTATACTAACCTAATAGATTCGTAGAAGCACATTTTAGTTTGTGTCATTGCACTTCTAGATCCTTGTTTATTAACACGTCTAAAAGATACTTAATACGGCAGGAGCTAATATGGTTAAAAGTACTTTACTTAGAGACTCTATTGCGCCGGTTTGCTTTTTGTTATTAACGTTGTAATAAGTAAGCTAAAATGTGCAAATTAAATTACTCTCAAGAGCCGAAGAAGTTGTGCTCTTTCGCGCATATAGAGTATCCTGTTTTTATTCACTTATAGCACTACTTATAATTTGCTTCTACAACTCGTTTTTGAAATATTTAATTTTGCATTTGATTAATAAAATGTTACATTTCTGTTGGAATGCCATAATAAATTTATAATATTCATTGCTATACATTTTCTAAAAAATCGAGGGTAGGTACTAACAGTTAATCAGTGGTACCAATCAAACTTAATGGAAACAAATACATTCAAAATAAAATTATTTTTCAAAATAATTAGCCATTTTAACAGAAACCTAATATTGAGTGGAGTCTTGGACTTTAGTAATGCATCGCCTCAAAGTTTATTAAAATCTGATTTCCCTGATTGTGCGACAACCGATAGGGATCTGGAAATTGAACCATCGTATAATAAATAGATCGAAAAAAATACCTAAATAATGCTCTATACACTTTTTAAAATCTCATTTAAGCATTTAGATTACAATTTGAAAATTTTATTAAACTTTGAGACGATTCAGTACTGTGCACACTCTTAGGAGCAGGAAACTTAAGCAAAAACGTTTGATTAATTGTATTAGAATTTTTTTAATAATGATATATTGTTTACAGTAAATAAAATCATCAATACATTACAATACAGCACTAAAGATATCAAAAATTAACTGTTGTTAATCAGTTGGGAGCGCTTGGGTGTTTTCCAGAGGCACTTGGTTTTTGCGTCTAACAGTGGCATTTCGAAACCAATTTTTCACCGTTTTCTCTAATAATTGATAATTTATCTCTTTAAAATTGACTTAAGATATTTTCTGAAACAAATACAAGAACATACATTTAGAAATTATTTATTAAACCGATCGCAAAAGTACTTACGATATATAATTTTTTTTATCTCACTATTTGAGAAACTGAAAGTATTTTGGCAATCATGTAGAATGCTGACACTTAGGAGGGTGGTCTGAAAAGTTTCCGACCTAACAAAGATACAAGACATTTTTTCTGAAAATTTTTTTTTATTTTTCAACATAGTCTCTTTGTAACTCTACCCACTTCTCCCAGCGATGCTCCCATCTCTGTAACCCGTCAAAATAGTACTCGGCATTTTTGTCTACAAAATAATTGTTCACGAAGGTGATTGCCTCTTCATTTGACGAAAATCTTTGTCCTCCGAGTGCAATTTTTAGATGGTGGAACAAAAAGAAGTCGCTTGGGGCTAGATCTGGTGAGTAAGGCGGATGGTCAAGCAGTTCAAACCGTAATTCGTGGATTTTCGCCATGGCAACCGCTGAGGTGTGAGACGGTGCGTTGTCTTGGTGAAACAGGATTTTCTTTTTCTGCAAATGTGGCCGTTTTTTCGCAAGTTCTGCCTTCAGCTTGTCAAGTAATGATGCATAGTATGCTCCTATAATGGTTTTTCCTTTTTGAAGATAATCGATTAAAATAACTCCATGACTATCCCAAAAAACAGTCACCATCACTTTCCCAGCCGAAAAAACAGTTTTTGCTTTTTTTGGAGCCGGTTCCCCCTTTGCAGTCCACTGTTTGGACTGTATTTTTGTTTCGGGCGTATAATGGTGTATCCAAGTTTCATCTACAGTAATTAATCGGCGCCAAAACTCGGATTTATTTCGCCTAAACTGCGCCAAAAGAGCGTTGGAAATATTCATTAGAACACGTTTTTGGTCTAACGTGAGCAAACGCGGCACCCAACGCGCGGACAGCTTTCTCATGCCTAAATGTTGATTTAATATGTGACAAACACGTTCTTTTGACATGTTCATAACCTCTGCTATCTCTCTCACTTTAATTCGGCGGTCGTCTAGCACCATTTGGTGAACTTTGGCGATGTTTTCGTCGGTAGTTGCAGTTTTTGGACGTCCCGAACGTTCATCGTCTCCCAAGCTCTTACGGCCACGTTTAAATTCAGCAGCCCAAAATTTCACTGTGGTAAATGATGGTGCAGAGTTTCCATACACAGAATCCAACTCATCTTTTATTTGCGAAGGCGTATTGGCTTTCAAAAACAAATATTTAATGACAGCTCGATACTCGATTTTGTCCATTTTCACAAAAAAACTCACATCAACTCACTCAAACGACTGTTACATAAAAACTGCGCGTCCAAAATGGCTGAAACTTTGGTGAGTAACTGTCAACAGATGAACAACGAAATTCAGTAGCTTTTATTTACGAGTGCTGCCATCTTCAAGTTGAGGTCGGAAACTTTTCAGACCACCCTCGTATACCCCGTCAACGTAACTTTCTTGGCCACAGCATTTGAAATGGTGGCTTTTAATATTTTTCTTCCGTAATTTGTGAAGGTGCAGCTCTCAATTCCTTTACAAAATTTAGGTCATTGCATAATTATAACTTGCTTTGGATTACTTAAACTAAAATCGGAAAATAAATAAAACAAAAAAATAATAATAAAAGTGTAATAACTTTACCTTTACAGTAAGAAAGACTGTAAAACCAGTAAAACTGCAGACACTTGTTCACTTCACGAAATCTTCAGAGGAAATGAGATAGTGAGATTTGAGAGGATGCTACTTCTGGTATGTTCTAGCCCGACAACAGTTTACAGTTATAGAAAAACGTATTGCAATTTCATGGTTAAATTCATTTAAGTATTTACGGTATTTACCTGAGAGCTAGGGATCGTTGGTTCATGGAATTTGAACAATAAATAAATTTAAAAACTCCTAAGGGTGGCCTTATTGTTACATCAAACAAGCAATCTCAACAAATTTTTAATAATTTTATGTAAGTGTTACTTATTACATTTTTTTGTATTGCATATCAAAATCTCATCCGAGTTAAAGGCTTTGTACAAACGCTCAGAAGTTCTATAGTGGTAAAAACCCTCTTGTATTTGTTTGTCATGCCATGAAAGAATCTGTATTAAAAATGATCTTCTCGAAAGTGCAAGATTCGGGTTTATATGCGTGATATACTTATACCTATAATAACAATTTTATTTTGCATATTCGGCAATTGGCCTATACGAGTATAGAGGCTTTTGGTATAGTTGCATGTATGAGGACTGAAAAACATATAGAGATGCATATGTTAATCCATTACAAATCTTAAATATACATTTTTGAATTTTTTTAAACCTTTGTCTATACCACTTAAATCTTCTCAAGGGTATAATAAGAATAACTGCATTGATAATAAATAAACGTCCTCTTTAACATCTCCTGGAAGGATAGATTTATGATTCTTTGAAATTCCTTACATTTAGTTTGTAAAGTTATAATTCCTCTTAACCTGTTAGAGCTAGTAAATAAGTAACGGTCACTATTATGAACACTATTTTAAGATTATATTTAAATAACATTTAAAATTAACCCTATTATATACATGTGTATATTGTATATTTCATTAAATTTGACATGCACGTATATTGGCGACCTGTATAGTTTTTACATTAAATAACCGATATATGTATATTACTAAATTTTATGGTATATTCTAGTGCATTCTTTACGATACATGTCTGCCCAAATCCTAGTCGTAACTAGAATTAACGAAACATCTAATAAATATCTATTAATCTAGAAATATTAGATGATATTAGCAAAGTACGAAATTGAATTATTAATACAGTTTTAGAACCTAAGCTGTAACTGCTAATACGGCGCTAAACAGAAATGCTTGTAGCATCTTCCTAACGGTCCAAAATTATGCACTATCTGCAGGTTACAATAAAGCGTATTAGCGGATTTTTACCAACCTTGGCCGTGAAATAATACTAAAACAATTTTAATAGTAGGCTACAAAACAGGATCTACTAAACCTGTAACTTTCCATGGTTATATGCTTCTTTTAGCTCATTTTGAGATTTTTCAACTGCTTTTAACAATCTTTGGCTATATGGGTTACAACCGGTTTCGTTAAAATTACGTAACATCTTCAGATCCTATTAAAAGCGAGTATAATATTAAAGTTATTAACTATTTACAGATTTTAAGTTGTAGTGACATTTTGAAAAGTTTCAATGGATCGTATTTTTTTTTAAATAAGAGATATTAAAAAATGCTCAAAACCGTTTCGGTAGTATGCAAATATGGCGCCACGAAACAAAATTGGACATATGTTGATATGAATTTTTTTACTCAAAATAGTCTCCCCTATCAACAATTTTCATTTGGCACACATGTCGTGAATCACCCTGTATATCAGGTAAAATCTTGAGTGTTAAAAGTGAAAAAAGTTTGTTCAATACAAGCATTTAGTAAATTCATAATTTTTATGCATTTATTATCTTTGTGAATAGATTGCTTACATCTAATGAAATTAGCGTGTATTTTGTTTAATTTATTGTTAAATTTTTTATTTTGTTTACTAGGTCTAAATTATTTTTTAAGGTAAATTTAAAGTCATCTATGAAAAGTTGTTTTAGTATACTATTGATTCATTTAGCAAGGTTACATGTAGGTGAATTATTGAAAGCTACCACAGGTCGGATTGGTATTTCATTGAAATTGGTTGATTTATGAATTTGTAACAATTTCTAGAATCTAGGGGTAAAATGTATGTATAGTCTAGTTACATATTATTGAATGTTTTGTGATCTAGAAGAGATTTACTGTTTTTCTTGATTTTTATATTTTGGAAATAAAGGAGAATATGTCTATAATTATTTTCTTAAATTTATTGCCCATTAAAAATTGTTCTACTTTGTTTATACAGCGTGAGTATAAAGTTACGCATAAAATTCATATTTTTCTATGGGAAGTACACATATTAGAAAACCCTGAAAAAGTCAATTTTCTATTTTGAAAATACACATTTTAATGCTACACCCACCTTTCAGCAGCTATTTGTTTCAAAGTAATTACGTCATCGTTAATTTCTTTAAATGGAAACCCCCTGATTTCTTCGCGATCTCGATAGACCTTGTTATTACCTAAACGATGGTACAAAGATTCTTGCATCATACATAACAAAATTTCTGAGTAAAAGTTACATTTCTAATTTTTGAGGTATGGAAAATTTTTGTAACGCCATTTTTTACTTTTTCTTACTTATTTTGTTTAATTGAGAACTCTAATAATAAACCTCATATAAATAATAGTATATTACGTTATAAGGAGTAGAATGAAGTCTCTTTGGGTTGAGCACGTTTGCTGCCGAGGCACAGCCGAAGCGGTGCAAAGAGTACGAAACACAAAAAAAAACGTTCTACTCCGAGTGACATATATTATTTTTTTTCAAGCGTTCAAAATTAATTAAAAATTAAAATTCAAACTGACAGAACATTTAAATTTTGAATTTGACATTTGTTAACAAAACCGGCTGGAGTATTGAAATGTTATAACATTATTGTATTAGTAACATTTTATTACTGTAAAAAAATAATGAACTTCAATATCAAATGGGGAACAAAAACTATTTAATTTGAACTATTAGTCCAGTAATGGTTCAAATTGCTTTCCATCAAGTCTTTGTCAACAAACCTACGTGTAAGTCTTTTGTTATATAAAGTGCGGAGATTTTTATACTATCGTTTAGGCAATGTCAGGTCTATCGAAATCGTAAAGAAATCAGAGGGTTTCCATTTAAAAAAATTGAATATGACGTCATCGTTTCCTAACTAATAAATACTAGAAGGTGATTGAAACATTAAACTGTGTATTCTTACGGTAGAAAACCGACCAGTTTCAGGGTTTCCAGATATAAAGAAAAATATCAATGTTAGGCGTTACTTTATATTCACGCTGTAAAATCTGCTTTGTTTAAATTTAAAAGGCTTAAGATTAAAATTAAGTTGTTAATTTGTATTTTACTTTTTATATTGTTTAACAATTTGATATTGAACTTGCCTATTAATTGGCTTTACTTTCTAGAGCTTATTGATTTTACACATTTACAATAGACTTACAGGTGGTTTACACTCATCACGATTAATTAAATTTCTTACGTGTCTGCTTGGTTTCTATCTATTGTATCAAGCGCCTTTTCATATCCATAACTATATATGCTGACAAAACTATTGGACACCCATTAGTTTTTATAATAAATAAATAAAAGAAACAATAATGCAAGTCTAACCACTGCCGTGTTCAACACTCTAAAAATTCATTAAAATTCAAAGTAAGCCATATTGGAAAATGTCGGTTACTTTGGAGATTTATTCTTACAGATTATTAACCCTCGAAGATATAAAGAGAAGTAATACAATAAAAGTTTTTTTCTTTCTTAGTAGATCTAACGCTTTATAGCACTTTTAAAACGTGAGAACGCGACATTCATTTAATAGCAAGATGTACTATAAGATTTCATATTTTAATACTTATTTGTAGTTTACATCATAAAAGCCAAATTTATCAGTCATGCTTTCGTGGTACAAGGAAATTCAGATTCTGTTTTATTAATAGGATTATTATGTCTGTGCCTCAGACGGAGCATAAAATCTTAATCTCTATATGCACATATTCTCTCCATTAATTCATAACAACAAAGAGAGATGAAAGTTAACTAACTGTTCTATAAAATTGGGGGATTTATCTTTGTAATTATGAAAAATAAAAAAAATAGAAGTTCGGGACGTAGAATCAATGTATTCAATATTTATAATCTAAAAAGGGAAGTACTGATCTGAGCTGACCGAGTGCTATTGCTGCATAGAGATGGGATCACCGCACCGTGTTAACAAGTGTCATGTGCATTGTCTTTTATCTCAAATGATTCGTGTTGTTGAGTATATCTAGTACAGAAATGATCTATTTAGAATACGCAGGATTTTACTTGAAGCATTAAAGAATTACGAATATCTACTCTCTTTTATAATTGTTCACTAAATTGTACGCCTTAACTACTACAATTATTGTTGCTATTTCAGTGACCTCCATTCTGTCTTCAGATTTCTCTATTTCTAATAAGGTTTCAGTGGTGTTTTAGAGGTCCAAGTAAATACCAGATTTACACGGATTTCCTGCATTGATCCTTTCTAAAAATTGCCATTCTTGGTGTAGAAGAACCTCCAAGTCTCTAAAGCAGGGCCTGTCGCAAATTGGGGGAAACAAAATACTGTTTTCCTCTGTATTTATTTTAATCTCATTTATCTTAATATCTCCTTAATTTTGTTATATCTTCAATTTATTGTCTTACTTTTGTTTTTTAATTGCAGATTTAACTGTTTGGTTTAATTCGCTTTTTTGCTACTCTGTAATTTATTTAATTTATCGCGTTACAATTATTTACATATTGTACACACTGCGTGTAACCATTATTTTACCTGTCTACTCATCTCACTATGAATCACTTTATATTTTATTTCAAATACGAAATTGGCTTGTATCTATGTTATTAGTACTAAGACTTCTCACTATCACTACTAAATTCGATTGTAACTCTATCTTCATTCACTTAATTAATTCTATACGACGACGACGTCCAATATACTCAAGCGTCAAAGCAGCTGTTCGAAAGTTCAACGATAAACGCGGTTCGTACCTTGTGCAAAAAAAAACTATATATCTCAGCTTTTTTTTTCTTGTGTTCTCGGAATTTTTGACATGGATCTGTACTACGTCTATTTCGTGAAACAATGCCTTTTATTGGATTTTTCTGAAGAAGTTCAACAAATAAATAAATAAAACTACCTACTAGAATTTTATGTTATTGTATATACAGGGTATTTTACGTGTCCTTGCGGTATTATTTAAGAATACTGTATGTATGCTCTAGCAATATTTCTAATTGACTTCTGCTTTATTTGAATTGTTATGAGATGACATATTTCGTCTTATAAAATATTATAAATTATTGCTACAAATAGTACATGTTAGATATGAAATATCGCTATATTAATATCGTTACACTTATGTAACACTCTGTAAGCATTATGGAAAGATTGTACAAGTGCTGTAGCTAATAGAGTATTGTGTTAGTAGGAAAAGCCTAGCGCATGTTGTAACAGCCTATCTGACTCTCATGATTTTGTTATTTACTCGAATTCAGTTACTTTAACATACCCTCTGGCAATGTATAACAAATGTTTATCTAAACTTAATTTTGTGTTTTCTTATTATACTTTGTTAGTTTTCATCTGAAAGCATTAGTATTTGATGTCAATCTAATTTAACCTGGAACTTTAGAAACGAAAAATGTTTAATACTACAATTCTGTTTTTTAGTTCATGCCCTGATAGTACTACCATGCTAACGGAATCGGGGTTACTACATCTAAAACTTGGGCAAACTCAGCAAGCTTTTGAAAATTTAAGTTCAGCTTTAGCTTTAGACCCATCTTGTTCGCAAGCATTACTAGGAGTCGGGTGCATTACTCAGGTAATATTTTTCTTCTACATCCATGTCAAAAGTAGTCATTTTTGATATAGTCTTTGGTGTCAGAAGCGTCTTTTTTAAGCACTGCTGCCGAAAAGAAATTTTTTTTGAGCGGTATTGCTTAAACGCCCCCCTTTGACACCAAAAACTGTATCAAAGAAATTTTTTTAGACACGCATGAATTACATCTTATATTCGTTAATAAAAATCGTAAATCCTGTAGCTTGCTCTTACTGTTCATTATTATTTATGCCACGGATTTAGTTTTTAAGTTGAAAACTTTTTAACATCCAACAATCTTCAAGGTTTTTCCAAAGAAGCTCTAGTTGCTACATAAATTACAAAATTTTAAAGTCCATTATGAATTAATTATCTTACTTTAATGCAAAATATCGGGGGTTTTACGTAGTAGACATCACAATTTTTAATATGTTTGTTCCTGTACCTTTTTTTCTATTAAGTTGAGAAATAAATAACATCCTAATTTTAGGCTCACGAAGAATATGATGTTGCATTGTCAAAATATAAAGTTGCGGTACAAATAAATCCTGATTCGGTTGCACTTTGGAATAATATTGGAATGTGTTTCTACTCTAAGCAAAAATATGTAGCGGTAAGTGATTTATTGTTTTTCCAACCATCTTTATTATTTGTTAAGCTCGTGGATGATGTTACACAAAATCTGAATCAATATGAGCTGATTAAAATAAACATTTTACTAGAATTTTGCAACTTAAATATAAAGTAGAGACGCTCCACTTCAGCTCAGTAAATATTTATTGGAATTTAATTTGTAATCTGCATGCAAGACGAATGATAATGAGAATTCTGCATCCGGCAAGATTTCACAGTAGTAAGACTTAAAAACTTCATTATTTACGCTGCGTATACATCAACATTATACTTCATTGCAACTTGGTTGAACTAATGAACGTCTTTTACATCTTCATTGAATATCATTCAAAGAAGTTAGTTATATAAATAAAGCATGTTGCATCCGTGTTTGGTAACTTACCTTCTTAGTTTTTATTAGTTCTTTTTTTGTTATTAAATAATAATCGGTATCCTAAACAAAGAAATTATTCTTAAGCTTCATAATGCAAAAGTAGGTCACTACAACAAATAAGTCTAACATAAAAAGTTATTTTGTACTAAAATATATTTCGATACTTGTACAAGATGTTATGTACAAAGATTGAGACAAATTACAATTGCTATTTGTTGATCACACTGTTTAAAAGGAGACTATAGTTTTAATCTAGATGCGCAGCTTCCTAGAAGAAAGACAGAAGGAAACAAATTCAAGAAAATCTGATAAAACTAAAATACAGTGTGTTCCAAATTCAAGACTCACCATTAGAATCTCGGAAACCGCAAAAGATACGAAGCCTGTTAAATTACAAAAAAGCTGTTTATTTTGGAAATTAATTTAGTGATTTTCTTTTAATAAAAATTAACCATTTTCATTATGTTTAATTTCATGCCACACTACGGGGAAAATGGTTTTAACATCATAACTTGGTAAAACAAAAAAATACGTCAAACCTTATATTACTGAAAAGTATTTAAAACGTGCTATTCATCAATACAAAAATCAAGAATTAGGCGTTTCATTAAAAAAAACTTGTGTTTTTGTTCCACCGCCGAAGTAAAACAAAAGACGATCGCAAACATATTTTTTTGTATTCAGGATTAAGTTTTCTAAAACCTCTTTTGTCGTTCTTTTTAATCTTTGTTCGTTTCTGAAATATTCTATTTTAAAAGAAAATCAGATTTTTTGTTTCTAGCAAATATCTTGTAAGCAGTGGACTTGTTTGAAAAAAAAAAGGTCAGTAGATTGATATCCAAATTAGGTAACTTTTTTCTAATTTAACCGACTTCGTATCTCTTACGGTTTCCGAGATTCTAATGGTAATCCTTGAATTTAGAACACACTGTATCTACCATCTTTCAAATATACAATATAATAGGTTCAATGTAACTATAATTATTGCAAATTCTATTAATTCTTAATTGCTTTTTAGAACTAAAATTTGCATAACTTCCTGTTAACTAATTTATTAAAATTCTAAAATTCGTAATTTAATTGCTAAAATGTACACTATTGTGACTAAAACTAAAAGTAAAATAGCTAAAATTGAAGCACACGGGTTGCACTAAGAATTTGTTAATTTTTTAACTCTCAGTACAAATTGCATTAGGAATTCTTTCCTTAAAATCATCTTGCTTAATCCTATATACGGGGTGTTTACTAAACATACGGCAAAAATTCAAAGATTTCTTTTTCCTTGGATAATTTTCGGAAATAATCTTTATTTTGAAGATACAGGGCGATAAAAGCTTTTTGAAAAAAAACTATATATTGTCTAAAAGTTGATGAGTATGGATTCTCATTTGAGGAATAACAATACTTTATTAATTCATATTACACGTAAAGATTCTTAATTTACAAAAACTGCTGAAAATGACTACCACTAGCTAGGATGCATGCATCAAATCTTCTCCTTATTGACTGCCAAACTTTCTCTCAAAAATATCAGGGTGGTTTCTTATTGCATTACACCCCTCAATTATTCGATTTCTCAAATCTTCTTCATTTTCTATTGGAGTAGTGTACGCTAATGTTTTCAAATGGCCCCATAAATAAAAATTCAAGGGATTTAAGTCTGGGTATCAAGCAGGCCATAAGTGAGGTCTACCTCGACTAATCCGACGATCTTCATATGTTGCGTTTAAAAACTCACAAGCAACCACACTAAAATGTACTGGTGCATCATTATGCATAAACCACGTTACATTTCTCGTTGCCAACGGTACATACTCTAGAAACCTAGGTAGTGATTCTTCCACAAAATCTCGATACGCCTCACTGGTAAGTCTTCCTGGTAGAAATACCGGTCCAATTAGCCAGTCACCCACAATTCCAATCCGAAATTGATGTTGAAAACGATCTTCAAGCACCGCATGTGGGTATTCATCAGCTCACACATGGTTATTATGGAAGTTCCTAATTGTATTTCTGGAGAAATTTGCATCATCGGTAAAAAGAATCAGCACCAGTAGTTGAGGGATTTGAACCAAAGTTTGCAGAAGCCATTGACAAAATGCAATACGCTGAAGAAAATCTGCAGGAATAAGTGCCCCC